>JAOEHI010000008.1:5919837-5937780 GCA_025447815.1 Percopsis transmontana
CGGTTTTGGGGTGGGGGGTGTTGTGGGGGTTGGTGGGCGGCTGCGCCGCCGCCCGGCCCGCCCGCCGGGGGCCCGCCAGTACACCTTACCCCCCCCCCCCCCCCCCGGAGCCACGCCCACCTCGTAGCCGGCTCACGCGCCGCGCCCAGAGATGTAATTGAATTCAATAAAGCCTTCCTCGGGGGCAGCTGCCACAGCTGCTGTTTGTGGCGTGTCAAAAGGCCCGCCACTTTAAGAGCACTTACATATGCTCCAAATTAGCAGGTCAGATAGGCGGGCGCGCAATGACAGGGCCGTGGGCGCCAGCGCAACCAGGGGGCCCGCAGCTGTGTACAATTCACTGGCAGAGAGACGGGGCTCTTTCAGAGGCCTGATTAGGAAGGGCGACGGCACACGTGCGCACAACGCGCGTGGCACGTGGGCGCAGTGCACGAGCGCTCACGTGCCACGCGCTTATACACGCACACCTATTTGACACACAGTCACCCTTAAGGATGGACTATGACAATGTGCTGTTTGATATGATAATATATGAAAATAAAGGGAGGTTTCATTAGGCAATGATAACCACGTTAACTATTGCTTTTTTTATATTAGGCTACTCGAACATGAATATATGTATTTTCACAGTTGTAATAATATCTTAGAGTGGATACTGGGAAGCTAATAAAGTTAATAAAAAACCTCTTCTCATCATGAGATTATGTTATGTTCCTCAAGAGTCACTGTAGTTCACAACTTTAGCTTGGATTTAGTCATAGGCATATAATCTGTGGGCAAAGAAAAGTAAATAAATAGCCTATGCTCTTTGTGAGTCACTTACAAAGAGCTATGTGTGCTTGGAGTAACCAAGGTCTTTTTTCGCCACTGGGCTTCTATTGGTGAATGTTGAATGCGGTAAGTTTAGACTTTAACGTGTTTTACCGAGTTTTGGTTGAATTTCTGTATACGTCCATTGTTGTCACTCTTATATTTGAAATAATGCTGGCTTTGTGGCAAGTCTATCTTAAAGGGCATTTTTTAAATTGCAGATGGACTACCTCTAAATAGCCATGCAATACAGTTAGTTTACTGTCTTATAGTGAAAAATGTCATCGTCAACATTCGTCATGATGACATTATGTTTAAAAGATCGTTAGAATAAATAAATAGTCCAATTTTTTTTTGTACTTTCTTTCTAACAGAAACTTTGTCACTCACCTGTCTTTGATTGTAATTTTGGATGCCAGGCAAGCAGGTCTTTTAAAATGTTGTCAACAGTTTGCCTTAGTTATGTATCCAGTGCGATGTTCCTGACATATAGTAATCAGCTGTTGTGAACAATCACTTAATGACTTGTCACTCAAGGTCTGCTGGGCAATTATGTTACGTTGCACATTTGCATGGCAGTGAATGTGTGTTTATGACAAATGATCCATTCCCTAATTGCTCGTCTGTTTTCTTTGAACAGCTGATAGGACGTGATTAGTTGGGTGTAAATCCACACTTAATGCCTTTTATGCGCTGTTTATCTTAATTTCTTTCGTCTAACTGATGTGTGATTATTTCACAGGGATATGTTTGTTAGTTTTGTATAAAAGCATTGTGTTTGTGGCTAATACAAATTGCTGTAATACTGATTTTATTATAATTGCTTGGTATCTGAGGTCACTGGCTGCAATTTGAATTACAATTAGACTACAAGACACTGATAATGATTTTTATAGTGAAATCCATCTTCTAAACTCATTCAACAAAGTTCTTTATAATTACTGTCGGTAGAACCAACCAATGGTGTTTTTAATTTAACAAATTGTGACTAACAAATAAATCTTTTTTACACAAGACCCCAAACTAATTGGATAACAACACATACAAGGTTTATGTGTCCCTAACACTGCCAACTGCACCCAATGACAAAAGTTGTGAAATGAATTTCAGAATATACATTAAATCCACAGATAGCTTTCCAGTGGGCACTCAGGTTTTGATTTTTGAAGGTATTTTTTTTGTTTTTTTTTACCGTCCTGTGGCAAGCAGAAAGGCCGTGACTCAGCTGTTTGCATGTGGCATTGGAGAATAATGTGAAGGCACACCAAACAGGCCCTTTAAAAATGCATGAGTGCCCCTGAAAACGTCCCTCGCCCTCCCCAGAATAGAGCTATCACTTGTGCCTGTTATCTCCCAGAACCCCCAGGTAGAAAATGGTAATGATACCACTTAACATCGCTGCACATATGGAGGGAAAATGGAAATGCCAACAGCACCTCAACTATAAAGCAAATCAAATTGAAATATTAATCCACTGATTAATATAACATTATGAGAGCCCATTCTCTTTGTTGTTAAACAACAAAGGCTTGCAAAATAAGCAACTGCCTAAGAGGTAAGGGGTTTAAAAGAGTCCCACAGAGGTGTTAAAGCCCCTTTCAAACATCATTACTCTGCATAATGTATTCCCTTCCACAGTGCTGAGATTTGATATTGATGTTTACTCATTTATTTTTTAATTAACGTTAGTTGTTAATGAATTCTTTGATGAGAGGCATTTTGTAAATCATTATACTTGGAAAAGGAAAAAAAGGATCTATTGCCTCTGTCCCTCATAAGAGAAACATGTAATAACTGCTAGGTGTAAGGGGAAAAAGTAGAAGATGGGTCATTGTTAAAAGTTTTGTGTTGATTTATTTTTCCCCTCCTGTGTCTGTGTTTTCCTGATTGGGTCTTCTCTCCAGTGGAAGCCAATAGGGAGATGCGAGGGAGCTTTCAGAGAGCCTGTGTAGATGCTTAGATAATGCAGGAATATACTGTAACTCCTGGCTTTCAGGCAAAGTGGCTCCAGTGGGGATGCAGTTTTACCCATGGAGCCCTTGGTGGAGCTCTGTCCTTCCCCTCTTTAATATTGATCGCTGGGGATCTCACGGAGGACAGAAAGTGAGCGTGGAAGCTGGGAAACTTTGTTGTACTGATGCAACTGTTTACTCTTTATTTGATCATCACGTTTCTAATTCATTTGTTTTGACCTATGCACTGACCCTTGTGTACGGTAGGCCTTTACTGTATGGACTGTCAAATTGTCTATGCAAGGAGTTGGCCTGTAATGGCCCTCAGTGTGTTGGTAGGATGTATTTGCAGCATGAACAGAAAGCATACTTCATCCAATTTATTTAATTTAGCCTATTTTTACAAGTACATTATGAATATATAAGCATTTCAAAACATTGTCATATGAAGATAATGTTTTGCCTTGATTTTGGAATAAATGTTTACAACCGAGGTACACTCGGTTGATTTATTATAGCACTCCTAGAACCCCTCTTTTGTCAGAGCTTACTGTTTAAGTAAGATTGAAACACATCTTTGCCGAAAAGTATACACATGGCTTGTGGGATGGGTAGAGAATGGTTTGAGCCTATGAGCTCTGTAGGGGGAAGAGTAGAAAGGAGTGTAAATACTCAGCACTGAAGGGGTGAAAGGAACATTCACGAAAATGTACCCCTTTAAAGTCAACGTGGTAAGTCATCAAATAAGTTGGTTACGTTTAGGAGAAAGTGGGCAACACACTAATATATTAGAAAAAGACATACTGAACGTGTATCTGTAATGCTGTATAGCCTAATCTCAGTGTGAGGTTTGGACCAGTTGGCCATGAATGAGTCTCAAGCGCACCACCCATCTGGAGCCATCTTGGAGATGAAGCGAAAACCTGGAGCTTGTCCATCTCTTGGCAGGGCCAGTCTTACGTTTCTAAATACAAGGCTGATTGTCTCTAATCCCACCAAAGAATTAACTGCTTAATTGGATCAATTAGGTGTCCCAATAGGTCCAAATGATGTGCGGTAGGTGCATCAAATGATTATGAATTTAACAGTAAGTCGCAAGCTTGCTAGGAATGTGTGTTGTAGATTGTTATTTAGTTTATCTGCTTTACCACCAGATGTCTGCTCATTCTAGATGATTTGATCCACGTTTCACCACCTTATTTAATACTGTAGGTATCGAGTCACGCTACGGATCTTATAACTCATTACAGCTGAATCATTCAAGCGCTTCTGTTAGTGTGCGTCACTCTGCGACATTATGCATTACTGTTTTTTCAGACAGAAGAACTATTTCTGTGACTTATGGCGTTCGCAGTATCTCAAAGATTGCGCTGCCATTTTTCTCCCTTCAAGCCAGATTTAAATTGAGCCAAACTGCACAGTTTTAAAGGCACATTCATCAAAAACTGAGCGCAAGTACGAGTGCAGATGCTGCTATTTCGTATTTCTTAAAAAAAAATAAAAGATTGCAAGTAGAATTATGGCTTTTCATCAGCCGATAAATTTCACTTGTGATTAATTGCAACACTCACTTTTGGGATCATTTCTACACAAAAGAGGATTTCTTCTTTGTAAAATTCATATAAAAGAAATGCAAATCGATGGTGTTCTTGGCACCAAACATATGCTGCCACAATGCCAACAAGCCTGCCCCTGACAACCCCAGCTGGGGGCTTGTAAGACTTGCTCTTGGCAAAAGACGTTTTTTCCACCCGCTTTGCAAATGATCACCAATTAATACGAACAGCATCCAATTCTAATCTTGCACCTGGTAAGATTGCTGTAGATCTTCTAAAGCGCTCCTCAGCTATGGATCTAAATTATTCAAAAAATTTTTTCTGCTTTTGGGACCCCAGCATTAAAACAATGGCAAATATCAGCATCAAGACCAGGCGTAACCAATAACTAAAATGCATGAAAATTACCATTTAGTTATAAAGTAACCGCGCAGCAGGAAATAAGGGGAAATTATGCAAGAGAAGACGTTGGAGGTTTTCAGAAGGATTCAAATACTGTATCGTGTGTAGAGCAAACCTCAGACTTCAGGTGGAAATGACAAGGAGCCCAAAATGGACCTATGTGTACTTTTAGAAATATAATCAGTGAAAAGTACATTCTAGCGTTGCTTCCACAACGATTATGATCATGTTTTCACCATCATGTTTCCTAATAACATTTTTAGAAGAGAAATGAGTAGATCATGTCTCTCTCTATCTCCCCCTCCCTCTATCTACTGTGCTTTCTTCCCAGTGTCTCTCTGTCTCTATCTCCCTCTTTAAAAATATCAGTCTCTGTCCCAATTTGTCTCTCTCTATCTCCCCCACCCCTTGACTTTCTTTCTCCCTGTGTCTCCATCTGACTCTGTCGCTCTCTCCTTCTCGCTCTCCCTTTCCCTCTCCCTTTCCCTCGCGCTGAAATTGATACTCGCCATACGACCGATGATGGATAGGAAGCATTAATGAGCTCTTACAAGCAATTAAGTAATCAGGGATCCCTGCTGCTCGGTGCTGCAGCTAGAGAGTGCCGTGACAAACGGAGGCCCATCAGTACCGCAATCAGCACAGGACACAGTCACCCGGCTCACCCACTCCCTAACAATGACAACCAAGGGCGGCAATGGGCCGAACAGCAGGCTGTCATCCAAGTTTATTGTTGTGTCTGCAAATAGTCGCTGAACTTTCTGACCGCCAGTGGTGAGCCACGACCCCCAAAAATAAGTTCATAGTTTGCTACAAACTATACACAAATCCTCATATCGCTATATTGTTACTACCTACTATATGTTTTAATGGCATAACATATAGCAATATTATATACTGTATAACATATACAGTTTTATATACTGTATAACATATACAGTATATATAGATTATACAAATCCTTGAATTGATTGACCACAATTGACAAATGTTTATATATTTTACAAAACAAGACTACAAAAATAAAGAATAATATGATATTGACTCGTTGACAACAACTGTGCAAAACCACCAATGTATGTTAGAACTACACTAAAAATAATATAAAAACAAAACATTCTCATGACCCCCCAACTCCACTTCACCCCCCTATGAACCCCACAACCCTTGGCAAAGCAGTGACCCACATTTATAAAACCACTGCCTTACGCTCTTCATAAAGTCTTTCTACTGGTGCAGCGCCAATGCGCCAATGTGTAAAACGTCTAAAACGTCTAACAGAGTATTAAGAGATGTATCAGGCATCATTAAACCCATGTCTTAGTTAAGATGTTTAAACTGCATTGAGAGACACTTCACATTTCGGTACAACTGACACCGGGGCTGCCGAAGCTTGGGTGCGTCACGTAAGTTGCAAATCTCCGCCGTTTGAGGTGTGACACAGAAAACAAAATCTAATTGCGAGACTTGGCGTGCTTATAGCTCCCTGCTCGCCTGGGGCTTAAGTGTTGGTGAGCTCTACATTCTCACCCACCCAAGGCATGTTGGGCACCCCAGGGCGGTGTGACACCTCTCCTACACACACTCTGACGCTCCTGAATTATTCAGCCCTTACCATACGTTGCATGTCTTCGCCTCAGATAGCGCGCCGTTTTTTGGGGCCCGGGACAATGCACTTCACATCGAAAATCAAATATGTTACTTATTAATAGAGCGAATGCTACCTGGAGAAATGCCCCAGGGGGCAGCTGAGAGAGAGAGAGAGAGAGAGAGAGATTGGATGAAAAGAGAGAGAGAGAGGCCCCTATAGTGTAATACTTTCTCTGTCTTGTGTGTGAGGAAAAACAGCTGAGGGTGCAGGTTTTTCACTGCTAAACTGGCACAGTTTTTATAGGGACACACACTCCAGAGCACACACACACACACACACTGTGTATAGAAATCAGAGAGCCAGGGTGTGTTAGCCAGCCATGCATGAACAGCACAGAGCTCGTGTGTCGGTGGGAAGAGAGAAAGGGAGAGACATTAACAGAGTGATGGAGAGAGACAGAGAGAGAGAGAGAGAGAGAGAGAGAAGGAAAGGGAGGGCGATGGGACAAAGTCGCTGGCAGGAAGTTGGCAAGTCGCTGCGACCTTCACTTGACCTCTGCTTTGATTCGAGGCTGATGGGAAAACATTGACAGCACACACATGTGACAACAATCAAAACAAGGACTGATGTCTGGGCGGCAGCACTGTCAAAATAAAACACAGGACCAGTTATGTTTTGGTTAGCTACAATCTGGTTAATTTCCACAGGGATTATATTCCTCTCGATTCAAATTGGCTCAAGGACGGACCTGCTACTGTAAGATTTGTACATAATCAACCAAACTTAACGTGTCGTTTGTTTATTTTTTGTCCAATAAAATCCATCTTAAATTGGGTTGTTTTAGAAATAGTGTTGGTTTCTTTTTCAGAGGTGCATTGTGGGTAAAATGGAGAGTGGGCTGTTACTCTGGTAACTTGGCGTCATTTCCTCCAATTCCGTACAGATTGCACCAGCTAATTATGAGCTAATAACTGGCAGACTGTCTGTTTCAATATTATTACAGGAAGAGTAGGTTAAATTAATAGCTCATCAGCTGCTCCTTGTATCAGTCATGTTGTTTTAATGATCATAATTCCATCATTAAATCTTAATAATATGTCAAGATCTTAGGGTAGGCATGTCAATTTGCAGCTTCAATGAGAATGGAGCCAAGTACTGCTGAAGTTGGGCCTGTTTTTTTCCACACAGGACATAATTTAATTAACAAATCCCCATAGCACTAGAACAGACACACAGCCACGAGATTCCCTCTGATATTTAAGATATTAATTTCTAATATAAGATTCATGTGGATAGATGTAGTGTTGCAAAGGATGCACAGTGAATGTTTTTAGGATGGATGTTTTGAAGATTTGTTGTGGGCAAGTATACACTTTTTCAAGTGGGGGAAAAAGTTTTGCTATATTTGTTTAAAATTTCCATCATTACACTATGTTAAGTAAACACAAGAATGTGTTGGGTGTGTTTGTTTTGCTAGTTATAGTTTTAATGACTTTGAAACAAAAACTTTTGGACAGAAATGCGCACACACACACGCACACACACACACACACACACACACACGTATATGTACATGTATGTGTGCCTTCCACTGTATACCACTCTGAGCTAAGAATATTAAGAAAGAACAAGAGAGAGAGAAAGTTTGGAGGAAAAGAGAAAGAGCGAACAGTAAAAACAGTAAAGGAGGACAAAATGTAACAGAGACACAAAGAATGAGAGAGAGACACACAGAGAAGGAGTTAGAGAGAGAGGGAGTCAGATGAGGTATTCTTGGTGTCTGTGCGTCTCTGTCCTGAGCCTGGCTGTCGTGGGGGGGCGTTTGGGGAGGTCAATCTAAATCAATCAAGTGTGTGACGGGCAGGGTGGGTGGTGCCAGTCCACACCAGGCCCTGAGGTCGCCGCTATACACAGTCCTTAGGAAGGGACAACGCAAGATATGTCTGTTGAAAGATAGCAGCCTCTTAACATGCATGCTAGTAATGAGAGCAATAGTTTATTAAGCTAAAGATGTGGAAGGGTTGTGTATATTTGTGACTTTAGTTCCGTCATCACATAAAGGTACATGCCGTGATTTGTGTCTGGAATTCCCCTTGTGGTTGAAACCAGGTTGACAACCTGAGTTCTGAGGATCTTGCGCGCATCTCCACTCCTCCCCCTTCTCACAACGGTATCTACCCCTCCCCCTACAGCCTGTACAGTGTGTGTACAGATGTGTTTTGAACATAAACAGAGAGCTGGGTGGCAATTTTGGGTTCTCGGGGGCTAGAATACCATTGAGGAGTGTGGCTTTAATAACCTACACTCTATCTATCTACAGTATATATCTATCTTAGACAACAGATACCGCCACTAATACTTCTTACAGTAAGCCTGCCTTTCTCTCTGCTAGACACTGAACTGCTAAGACAACACCCTCGCTGACGTGTGCAACCAGAATAGAGCCCTGGCTAAAACAACAACGTCGTTTGACATGGTCTAATGCCAGCTGATCAATAGTAATTACCTACCTGTGGCTCTCGCAAGTGCAGCTCCTTAGGCCCCCGGGGGCTTCGGCTATAGACAGATCCCAATCTAGTCCCATGTTCCCTCCGTAGGACAGAGCTTTTAATTGCGTTGTTCACCGCGAGTAATTGAGGGTTGCAGTGTGTTCGCCACGAGGAGTGTGACTTTCCTTGGCCTCCGTCTAATTAAAGCCGTCACACAAGCCTTCTGCCTTTAATTTTCACTTTGTGCACGCCATTGTGAGGTGTGAATACAACTGGAAATATAGGTTGGTAACTGTATACTGCATTCTGAACCAGATGCTCTGCAAACGCGGCCATATGGGGAAGGGGCGATGAAGAAAGAGGTTCTGTGTCGCGTTCTGATTCAATTTGTTTATTTAGTGGGTGATTGTTTTATGAGATTTGGTGCATCTTTTTTATTTCTTTATTTCTTTGTCTAAATAACATCTTTGATTTGATCGTATTGGTTGCTAGACTCAACAGCAGTTACATGACTGGTGTATCAATATGCCATCATTAGCATTACTGATTAATCACCTGGTTCATTAGACAGATTTCATATAGGTTGATTAGGCCTGCTTACATCTTGGAGACATATGGAGTGCACAAATAAGTCAATTATTCTGATTATGGGGCTTCATGTAGAAAAAACAATGCAATTATGTGCAGCATCCCTATATTGTCTTCATTTAAGTATAGTCCCCCAACCGAGGTTTGACACGGTTTATGGTCAGTGCTTAAACTTCAAGGAAAAATATATCAGCACCCCCCAGTTATAAATATAAGCTTTTTGGTCCTGTAATGAAGTAACAGTTTAGGGTGATGATAATTTAATGTTGTTTTATTTTATCCACTGTAATCCAACTTGTCACTGCACTATAAAATTCTCCATCTTCATCAACTGGAATCATTTGGAATTATCAAATTTTGTTAGCATGTTATGACTGTTTTATGTTGACAACAATTTCGAGGCCAAATTACTGAATTCTTCATTGGCTAGACGCCTGAAATAGAACTAGTTACCATGCCAGTTCAAAGACTTACAGGTATTATATTTTAGTTCTCAAACCTTTTGACCCGTGACTCCAAACTGACGTGGTTCATAGTTCACGAGCAGCTGCACAAATGTTGTCACAAATGCACACACTGAAAAATTTATATATATAAAAATGACCTTTTCAACTGTTGAAATCATCTCCCCCCCCCCCCCCCCAAAAAAAAGCATGTTACGACCCCTTAAGAGGTCCCACGGCATTTTTTTAAATATTTTTATTTTTATTTTTTAAGACCACTGCTAATCAAGATCACCTCAAAAAACCTGCCTGACCACCTACGGCTAACATTGAGCCGGAGCCTTGTGACCATCCTTGTGTTGACTGCCTCTGTTTGTTCCCTGCCTGGGCTTGCAGGAGGGGGGGATTGGAGGGAGAGCCCGTCGTGTGTGCTATAAGAGCTGGCAGCGGCACTGCCAGGTATGGGTGGGCATGCAACAGTATCTGCAGGCTGCCATCCTTCTGTTCGCAGAGTGTCTGAAGAAAGCAAACTGCACTGTTGCTCTCACTCCCCGATCCCGCTGTTGTCATTGGCCGGCAGCCACCGACCGTGAGCCAAACGAGTTAACAGACACTTCCGCTCGCCACATAAGGAACCATCTGTTTAAAGGCTAGATAGGAAGAGCCCACTCCATGTCTTGTTCTCGTTCTGCATAGTACCCTCAGATACTTCTGTATAAATTCTTATTATGATATTTTTATTATCTTAAAAATCGAAGGATTCGCTGTTCATTTGCTGTGTGATTTTAACTTATCAATACACTGTTCTTTCAACAATATAAAATATAACCTTAATAAGTTTGCGTGAGTCCATCAACTCTACATGACTACCCAAGGTGAATAAACAATAAATGAATTTATTTGAGACATAACTCTGTTAGAACACAACAGAGTTATGTCAACTAGTTAACTTAAACAAGTTAAGTAAAAACAAATACATTTACAGTGATAGTCTCTAGTGCTGTTTCAGCCTTTGCATTTCTTTTAGAATCAGAGTAGCTATAAATCATATCAGTTTGCCTACTAAATCATAAGTTTTGACATGTTTTGTCTGTATCTACCCTGTGTTGTGTTATTTTCCAACTGATCTCACAGTGTTGGCTTGTTACTAATACACTCAATGCTAACAGGGTCAAGCAGTGAATCAAAGCCTGATGTTTTTTTAACATCTAGAAAATCACAGTTCCACGGCGGTCTTGGCTCCGCAGAGCTCCTCAGACATGCCAGCTTGTAGCTAAATAAATATTGGCTAAGGGGCATTTGAAAAAACATATTGTCCTGGCTCAGCACTCAATCCCCCTGCCCCGTGTTGCCAAAACAAGTCGACGGGGGTACAGAGCAGAATTTATCCCCACACGAGTGCTTTTGCAATGGTCAGCTAGCTGTCACGGCTTCCTAGTGGAGCCTTTGTCTCTGTCTATTTACAACAAAGCAGAGAAAGCGAAATGTAATATGTTTACACAGGTTTACATCATGCAGCTAGCGGAAGTTTTTGGCGGTGTGCCATTTGCGCTATCACACTAGAGCTTTTGTTTTTCACGTGGTTTGCAAGAAGCTAGGAAGACTTGTCTTGTGTGTTTTGCAAGTTTGTGATATTTAGAGATATCTTTGTCACAGCTATTTATGTTTATTTTGAGATAGTGCTCTAAATAACCCTCTGCACCAGAGATTATTTTTTGGTGTTTTTATAGGGCCAGTGAGGACCCTCTTTATGTGAATAATATTTGCTTGTTTTAGTTCATATATACACAGTGTGTCTACTATTTTAGGGAAAATATTTTTGTTATTTATCCTTTTTTAAGGTGAGCACAAGAAAGTGCTCGCTATATGCAAAACTCCTGAGAGGACATTTCTCACTGACCTCTCCATTTCCACCTTTAATAACATTAGTCTTTAATGTTCACCTTGTGTGGGGGAAATGAATAAAATAACTTTAAGAGAGATATGACTAAAACCTTCCCACCTGCATTCAATCTCACAGGTGAATATGCCACCAGTTCTGTTCTTAAAAGAATTAAGTTGTATCGTGATAAGTGCATTATTTAGTAGATTTGACATGGCTGCCACATATTCATACAGAGAATTAATACGCCTGTGGAAACTAAAGCACGAAATCTACTGGTAATAATTAATTCCCAACCCTATTTCGAGTTCTCCTCTTAAGCCTATTTAAAGAGCATTAGGTATTATGAATGTGAGGTGGTCTAAATTTACCCCTGTGATATCTATCTTCATCGGACTACGTTAGTATACTTTTCCAACCTCGGCTCGCCCCTCATTCGCTATTTAAATCACATTACATGACTCTGAAATCCAGTGTCATCTGCTTCTATTCTTTATGATTCCCAGATATCTATTTTCAACAGGGATTAATCCCTCCAAAACATTTGCTTCAGGTGCGGTCAAACATACACACCTGAAAGACGTGAATAAAAATACAAATAAATATTTCTGTGTTTGCTTAAAAAATGAATTATGTATACACTAAAGAGGACCCCCTTGGGAATTAGGCAGGATAAGTAGCAGTCCATTTTGTGCCTGTTAGAGGCCCTCACAGATCTCCAGTGGCAGCATTAGGGAGAGTTAATGGGCCCAGGAAGGGGGCCGCCTGGGGTAGCGAGGGGATAGGAGGGGTGGGGTGAGGAGGTTGGGCCCTTTGCTGCCACGGTTCCCGGGCCCCGGTGACAGATGGCTGGCTTCCTCGCTGGGTGGCTCTGGGTGGAAGGTCTGTTGCGACACCGGTCCTCGGCCGGCGTCGACAGCGAAGCTGAGATCAAACGACATTGTCGAAGGTGAAGAGACGCGTGGCGTGCCAGGCCTACGATGTGGGTTGGCTGTCGGGGGTTTTACACACCACCACCACTGTCTGTACACAGTCCCAGAGCTGTGTGCTGGCAAATCCCCCCCCCAATAAACTGCAACATTCTGACAAACACAATAAAACAAAAGACTCGTCTTCACTTGGTGCCTGTGAAACAGCAGACTTGATAAATCCCCATTAAAAATGAGCATGGCATCAATTCCACACCGCCAATGCCCTGCGGGCCTGAAGGATGGGGCCCGTTAGGCGATTACCCTGTCTTACATTCCCAATGATCGGATTAGACTATTCCCACAGTCTAGTCTAAAACTACTCCCAACCCGCAGCACCGGAGAGCATCTCAATATCCAATTTCACAGCTCTCTAAACCTGGATCAGGGTGGCTATTTATTACTGTCATAGGCTTTGTATTGGGGGCCCTCTCTGTTCCTTTTGTGTTTCATATGATCAACAGCAGAAAGATGGTCCACGAGAATAAGGAATGTTATGTCAGCCTGTAACCCTGAAGAGCGCTTGTTTCAGCGCTTGTTTCAGTGGTCAGTGCCTTCCACAGGATCTATGGTCCACTAACGGACTAGCTAGCTACTGCCTTAAACAACTATAGCCGTGGGTTGTAAGCTATGCTACAGCGAATTTGCGGCTGACATACAAGAAATATTGTCGACTTACTGTATCTGCATTTGGGATGAGTATAGTATAAAAAGTGTGTTTAACAAAATGTGTGTATGTGGGGGTGATGAAACGTTTTTCTTTTTCAAATCCTAAAGATTTTATTTGTTGTTACGTATATAGCAAAGTAAGGGAGGCTCTTTGACTAGCAGAGCAATGGGGGCAAAATAGAGCTTTGCAGACAATAAAGCCATTTACTAAGGCTGTCTTAAACCATACCAGCAGCTGTAATAGGGGCCTCCATTATAGAGGCTTTATAATTTCCTCGCTTTTTCCTCTTAGAGCCACTGTTGTTCCTCTGAATTACCCCTGAATGATTTATGCTCACTGGTCTGACCGCTGATAGACCCTGGCAACACAGATAGAAGCACACTTAGGGCTTTTTGGTGTGTAAACACACTGTATTAAAAGCCAACTTGTTTCAAGCAGCCAAACACATTTGCTACAGTGTCGGTGGCTTGGTGTCATTTGACTTGTCAAATACCACAGTGTCACAGCCAATCAGCGGGCTCCACGGGCAACACAAGCCATTTAACCTGAGCAAACACAGCGTGTCACGAAGCCCGTGGACGGCTTAAGAGCCTAGACAAACACAGGCGAGGACCATCGGGCACGAATCAAGGCTGCCCTGGTGAGGACGAGTCACTCTGGTAATGGGTTTGTGATGACTCAAGATCGAATGGCCATCTGTTTGTTACAGTGGGGGAGAACCACAATTCACAGCTCAGATACACAGAATACTGGCCTGGCCCGCGCTGAGAAGGGGACTTGGCCAGTGGCACAGGATGTAAAGGACTATGTCCATAAATGGTTACCAGCCGCAGAGCCAAGGCCCCAAATCTCTGAGACAAGATAATAGGATTTATGTGGTGACTCCAGTACACGAAGACTTGCATGACTAGTGGAGTACTAACATGGTACACTCATCAATTCTGTTGTTCATTCCCCTGCTCATTGTTTATGTTGGAAACACAACTGCAAAAGGGATTGTGGCTATAGGGGGAGGGGCGTTTCAGCCTATAAGAGCTGTGAGGGGAGGAGTAGAGAGGAGGGCAAGCCACTTAGCACTTGTGTAGTTTCAAACCAAAACAAATCCTAGCAGTTCTGAATAGAATTTGAGGAGCGTTGCAACCAGGTGCTGGGTTGTAGCACTGCTGCACACTAGCTAGCAAGATCGTTTCAGTGATGGAATAAGGGCCCACCGCATATTTAAAACACATTGGTTTGCATGGGATTTCAATGACAGACTTTGAATAAACCACAGTCATTTGTGTCCGGTCTCTAACCGTGAAGTTCATTTGAACAGCAAAAGTCAACCACAGCCTCAGAAAACAAACCAGTGCCTTACACCTGAGGACATTCACCTTAACAACAAAGCGTTTTCAGATGACAGATGACAAGTTAAAGATCTGTAACTTAAAACTGAATTAAAAGCTCAAAATTATGATAGATTTTTAAGTAATTATTTTGGCACACCGTGCTTACATTGTTTATTGTTACTTAGAACTTTGTATTGGTTTTAAAAAGGGTAATTGTAAACTATTGCCAAAACTTGACCTTCCATAAAAGCTTTACTGTTACTCTCAATTTGGCATGGTGGATTAGTGGATATTAAATGTCCCAGGGAAGCAATCGGATTTACAAAGCTAAGAAGCAATTCCTTGCACTGTATACAATCAATATAAAATCCATGCGTTCAAAGTGTAATAGGGTTTGCTTATAACTTGGTCTGACAAATTAAGGCAATGCAGTGTTTTTTCATTACACATACACATCCGGTTTCCTTTTTTCCCCTCCCTACCAGTAAAACCAATTAAACAATGCTTCCTTAAATTAGCCATTGATTTTTGGCAATAGTGACACTTTAGAGAAAGCTAATAATAAGTTTTAGGCGGTGTTACCTTGATTTCATTCCTAACACTCACAATGGGTATCAGAACAAAAGAAACAATTCACCTATGAAAAAATACTATTTTAAATTAGCCATTGATTTTTTTTCCTTTGGTGTCACTTTGTCTAAATGCTTTGAGGTTGAGAGTATGCTCTCAGAGCTGTACATTGACAAGAGCCCATAATCTATTACCATTCGGCACAAAGACACACATGCTACAATACATGGTGTCCTTTGCCAATTTGTAAATGTATGGCCTCATTTTTTCTCTTTCGAGGATGGGTTGTGGAAATTACTTGAAAAATTTGATTTGTTGCTAGGGCTGCCACGACAAGACAAACTAGAAAGGAGAACCAAAACTGTTCCTCATTTCAATTGTTTTTAGATGAGTGCAATGTTGATGATTTTGGTCTTTTATATTTTGGAATTTTGTCTATTTCCAGCTCCATCCCAGACACGTAGAACTAGAGGACAAGACTCACAGATCACATATCTTTAATTCTTGAACAAAATGAAGGAAAATAAATGACCAAATAAATTTAAATAATCCAGTAATAGCCACTGATATGATTTGTTTTCTGAGACTACAAAAGACACTATTAAGCACCAACAAATCACAAAATCCTAGATGTAATATAACTTTTACCAACAAACATATTAAATGTTTATTTATTTATGTATTTGTGCGTGTGAAATCTGTTGCCTGGGGTGAAAAATGGTATCTATATTATTGCTATATTAACGTATACAATAAATCTATATATCTTCCACCTCGTAACTGTTCACAGTAAAATCGATGAATCAAATGTTTACAGTGTCTGTATGTTTATTAATTATTTGAAATATGGGCCATTCACATATGCTCAAAAAGTACTTCATCCATACAGTTGTTCAATTTGAGTGCATCCTTGTATGCCAAAGACTCATCTTTCTCCAGTTCAAAATAGGAAATGGACCAGTGGCATTAACTGCAATCACAGCAAAAACACACATTTAATGTGGGCCGAGGATATTGATAAAATAAAATGGTGGCAGGTCAGGTCATACTGTTTTAGATGTCAACTGTTATTTTTAGTTATCACATTACTTTTTCAAGTCTATAATTATTTCACTTCACCATAAAAGTATCATTACAATACACTGTTGTATTCACTTAAATGAGTATGAAAGTACATGATGAGAACAAGAAAAAGGAAAGGACAACCCAACAAAAAGTGTTCACTTGGACTCCTTCGATCGCTGTGCATGGAGGAGATTGTCTCTTTTATTTAACAAAAGTCTCAAGGAATCATCGTCGGGGAATCATTCCTTGGGCGACCGCGAGCCGTTGAGTCTCTGTCTCACCAGGGTGTTGCATGCTCAAAATGAAAAACAAACAAAACAAATAATTCCCACTTTAGCTTACAAAACATAAACACCCGAAATGAGCCAACCGCGTAGCTAACCCTGGCAGGTTAAACACCGCGTATTTTTCCCCCTGTCCTTAAAGTGCACTCCATCCTGCTGTACGGCTGGGTTAGAGAGAGAGAGAGAGAGAGAGAGAGAGAGAGAGAGAGAGAGAAAAAAAAAGTGGGAGGTTGGGCTCTGGTATGTGTAAGTCTTATTCTTGGAGCCTCTGTGAATTACAGGATAATATGGCAGTCTCTGGTGTGTGTGGTGGGGGGAGGGGCTAGGAGGCAGGTGGGGTTGCAAGGAGCGACGGGCGGGGGGTGGGGGTTCTGAGGTGGAGAGGCGGACGTTAATAGACGTAGCCTTCGCTGTAGGGGTGTGGCTGGCAGTAGGGCCCCTCCTGGACGTAGGCCATGCTCTCGTCGAAGTGCGACAGCGGCACGGTGTCCTCCTCGTTGATCTGTCGCTCCACGTCCGTCTTGAGCACGGGCCGCTGGTTGTCGGGGAACGCCATGGAGAACAGGGCCTCTGGGTCGCAGACAAACTTGTACACGTATCTCTCCCCGGCCACCTGGGGAGATGGGCGAAGGACGCGGTGAAGAACAAGTGCATGAACACGGGGCAAGATGAACGCCGGCTCGTCTTTAATCGTTTATTTATTCATTTATTTTTTTTACCTTTTGCATGATTCCCTTCTCGTAGTAGTAGCGCAGAGAGCGGCTGAGCTTGTCGTAGTTCATAGCTGGGCGGTTTTTCTGTATCCCCCATCGACGTGCCACCTACAGTAGCAATTCACAAACACATCAGACATACATACAAACATGTAAATGATAGGGGAATGTCAGAAACATTTGCCACATTATCCCAGGTACACAACTAAAGCGGGTGAACCGCACGAACGCAGGCAGACGGGGTCTACCCTACGGAAGGTCGCGACAGCTGAAATTTTAAACAAAGCTTGCTAATCCATATTCCTTAATAACAACAATTAGAGAGCGTCCAGACTGGGCCGAGCTGATCGGGGACATGTTCATTAGGAGCCTGTCGTACGCCCAGCGGAGGAGGCAGCAGATGTTACTGCACCTGTCGACCATACCACCCGCCATCGGGTTTCACACTCCAAACCAGCAGCGTCCAGAGTCCTCTGTCTCCTCTGTCATTCTCCTCTGACTGTTTCGGACTTTTCCATCCCATTCTGCCTTTTCTTACACATTTTTCCTGCTTTCTTTCGTGGGGGGGGGGGGGGGGGGGGGGGGGGGGGGGGGGGGGGGGGGGGGGGGGGGGGGGGGGGGGGGGGGGGGGG
>JAOEHI010000008.1:5937880-5989466 GCA_025447815.1 Percopsis transmontana
AGATTATCTGTATAGCCCTTGTAGTTTTGGAGATATACTCTATTCAGTCTGAGAATGCTTTTTCGAGGCAGCGACCTAACAAAAGGGCTTAGGGATAAAGAGTACACTCCTTTGTTATAGCACGCCCAGAGGTGCAAACTTCTGCCCCACCTCACTGTTTATGTTTGAAACACAGGCTATAGGTGAAGGGGGAGGGAACAGTGATGGCCATGCACTCAGCACTCAGGTACGGGAGGAACATGCGCTCTTTGAGTTTCAAACCAAAACAACAATGTTTTCTTTGGTTTGTTTCTACCACTAGGGAAATTCTGGACACAAATCAGGAGGGTAAAGCTACCTTAAACCATTTAAAGTCACTGTACCATATGGCAAAACATGGTGAAGTGCATTTATAGTACGTGGAAAATGATTCAGATGTTTTCGTAGGATAGGATATGCCGTGGTGCGGTGTCATCTGCTATACAGTATAAAAATATATTTCTTTTCTTCCTATTCTATCGTTATGAACTTTGCTTTAATGTTTCTTTCTTTCAATGACATAGCAATTATGGCTTGATACAGTATGTAATAGGTTCATTATCCAGTAGCTACAGTGTGCTATGGTCAAAGTAAATGCTATCTAGATTAAAAGGACGCACTTCACACGGGATGCTGCCCTTTATTGGACTTGATCTCTGACTCAGTAGCAATTATCATCTTTTGTGGATGTGGTCTCAACATTAAACATGACTGAACTGAAGGGTTTCTAATGCACTGTAATAACCTTTTCAGATCTGCCATAAATACTGTAGATAGATAGGTGATGTAAAAATAAATAGCATGTGTTTTGGGAGCTAAATTAGTTTTTCTTTGTGTTAAGCTACACTACAATTACACTATAAAATTCATGAGAAAAACAAAAGGGATTTATCAAATGTATCTTATTTTTGAGTATTTAACACAATATTTAATATAATATATTTAAAATCTACTTCCTAATGGTACTTTCAAGTTTACAGACGGCGCAAGGCCGGCGGTTGCGCCATCACAGACGTAGTGCCGAGTTCGTTGGTGCATTTTCGAATTTCCTAGCTCGCCATGACATCACTTGCACCGAAATGGCCGTAGGGGTGTAGTAGATGGTGCGTCAGTCAAAATCAGATGGCACAGTGCTAGTTTGGTAACCAAATATTGCGCTAGCATCTCTGCCTGGTCAGACCACGCCTTAGCGCAGACGCAGGCGTTGTGTGCTACTGTAGTTTCCACGCTTTAGGCGAAGGTGCACTATGCACAGACTTATCCAAAATCACACACTTTTGTGTAGGTTATGTTGGCCTATTTCGAGAATAATAACTATTGTCCATTACCTAATAAAATATATGCAAATGTATCATTTTCTTCCAACATAAAACAGTCAATGTGTGTCATTACACATGGAAAACAACATGGTGACGGGAGAAGCTTTTTTGTCTTAGCCGATCTGAACTTTCACCATCCATTACGAAATTGGCAGTTTGCCATGACAGAGAGTGCGCTGTTGTTAAAGGGAATGAGAGGAGCTAATTTGATTGGCTCTAATTGAAGACAGCCGCCACCTCTCCTAATGATAATTTATTAATTCTAATCCAACCTTTTTACAACTGTGACGCCATTGCGCCCAATTACTGCCACTGCCACGTCCCAAAATTAGCAAAAAAGTATTGGAAAAAAAACACCTTAGATCTTAGATCGACTTGATCTAATGAATTTGCATCGTGCTCCAGGAAACTAGGGCCCATACTGGTAATGTAATGCCTTAATGTTGTACGCAATGTTATAAAGTTTTACCAGCAAGGATTTGTATTTCATAGTAAATAAATTCCATGTTGTGAATAACATTATAGCTCAAGTAGATAGTGATTCATGTACTCCATTTCTTTAGAGTGCCGTCGCGATTAATGGTGTCAAATATGTTATGCATGCAAGGGAACTGAGATGCATTTGCATAGTTGTTGTTAATAATTAGTAAGATAACATCCCGTTTTATCTGTGATGTTTTCATAGACGTTTAACAGATTGACTGATTCAAATTCAGCACCAACAGATAAATAACTCGCCATGGAAATCCACTCGACACAATTATGTGTCGTCAGCTCCTAACTTTGCTTTGTGCGGTGCTGCCAGCACATACGAGTGCACTTTGAGACGGCTTCTTTTGTCATGCATTACATTCATTCACAATGGCTGAACGTTCAATATGTAAATCTCGGCTACACTTCATCTGCAGGGCTACAGAGGGCTGCTGTCGTAATTAAAGCCAAACACATATTTAATCATCGCAAATTGAGGGATTTTGTCAAAATAAAAAGTAAGTAAAAGCAAAAATAAAAAAAATATTGACGAACACAAACACATTAAACTTGTTATGACAAATGTTCTAGAGGTTAGCATTGAATAACTGGACATTGCATCATTAAGTCACTGTTGAAAAAAAATTAATGTGTTAAACACAAAGCGGTGTTGGTTTAGCTCATAAAGAAATGCTGGTCCAAGGAGCTCATAGCCGAGGTTGATTATATTTTGGTACTTTTATTAGGAATGGAATGTTCTTCATCATAAAGTACACAATTAGGTCATGTAGCAGGCACACTTTTATCTAAATACTTACAGTACATACAACTTAATGGTTATGCCTCTTATGTGTCTTGCTCAAGAATGCTTACAGATTAGGTAAGTGGGGGATAGAACCCACAAACTTTCGGCTGGGAGTCAACCACACTTGCACACACGCTGTTCTATAAAACTATGTTGCGTTACACTTGGTATTATGTGTTACACTTGATGTTAAGAGATGTGAAAACATGACATTGGTACTTTTTGTCATGGGAAGGAAATGTCACCAAGAAAACAAGCAAGTCTGTGCTAATTTCTACTCATGGCACGTCATTTCTATGTGACATAACTAGGTACTAGTATATGAATGGCTACAATGCCTACTTTTAACGCGGGGTTGACTTACAGTGCAGGGTGTCTGCATCCAGGGCTCCCCGTCAATCTGCATAGGAAGGGACTTGCTGGTCCTGTCAGTGACAAAGCCAACAAGAGACATTACATTTATATGTTCCATCAGTCAGTAGCGAGAGACATTTAAGCAGGCACAAAGGTAAAATTATATGTTCTTCAGAGAGATGTTAAGTGGGTTGCCACATCCCTCCACCACCCTAGAAAGTGATGGTTTGGGAGAGGCTGATGCAGACCTTATGGTTACAGAGGAACACTGGGCAAGGCGTCTTCCAGCACTTTTAAGTCCGGTGTAGATCTGACCCATTTCCATGGCTCCTTCAAGACCGACCACCTCCAGGAGCTGGTCTGACAGGTCTATGACAGAGACACAACACATGCTAAACTGTACCCAAAACACCTTTTTATCAGTGGCATTACAGCGTACCTGAAATTAAAACTAGAAGAATCCTGGTCCTTCCAACAGCAAAAATCTGTGGTAGGTTTGACCAATATTCTTTCCTCAAATTCGAATTAGTCTTTGTGTTTATTAATACATATGCTATTAGATTAACAACACATTTGGGTCCACTCAACCATCTCTTCATTCTGAGATAGGAAAAACTGCAGAAAAATGTCTTTCTTAAACTATTGCCAGGCCTTATCTGTAAAGGCTTTATCTGTGAGACAGTCAAGGATAACAAAATAAAATAAAAATAAAGAGAAATTCTTGGAGTGGACTGTAGCGCAACAAGCGGAAAAGAAAAACAAGTAAAAAATATAAAACATAAAGTAGAGTGGCAGCGCCTTGGTTCACAGCTTGCATCCCGCCCTTGAAAGCCTAAATATTCACTGCTAAAAAGCAATCGACGAGGCAACGGGAATAACAAGCTGCACACAAAACAGCTATTAATTAGCTAGCACCAGCAATGCAAAGCAATCTTGTGTTCTTATAATTATTAATTTCTCGTCTGTTTTGAAGTCATGAGCATTGATTTTGCCCCTGCTGTAAGCCCAGTGTCTAGCTGGGCCCATCTGTTTCAGCGGGCTCACGGTACCTCCTACCCTCCACTGACTCGCCCCTCTGCAAATTAAGTAACTGCTGCCTCACGGCTGGTAGTATACAGACACTAATTGAAACTAAGACCCATTTTTAGACACTGCCGGCGCTGTCGCCACCGCTAAAAAGTTGGTCTTTTCCTTAGCCTGGCTAGCCAGCGATTTTCAGAGAGCGCTACATTGCTTGCATCGGCGGTGGTGTTGACCAAAGCTTGCTATGTCCTGCTGTCGCCATGGTAATGGACAGGTGTCCATCCGTATCTGAGTGATGTGTGAATGCAGTTATTTTCAGGGTCATGCTCCTAGTGTGTGTGTATAAATATATATTACTGTATGTTGACCCCACATTTACTCCCATGAGGTTTTAATCCCTTCCCAGGTTGTTGGACATGGCTCATAGCTTCAATCTGACCTGTGTAACAGACAGGATTGCCACGGCAATGGAAGGAGGGAACAGATTTGTAGCATGAACACATTAGCATTGAAAAGTATTTGACTGTCTACGTTCAAGTTACAATTCGTTATGTTGACTTAAATATAAATATCGCTCAAATCACTCAAATCAAATTAATACAAAGCTAGTGGTGAGGTGAGTAGAGTAAAACTTAATTTTGGTGTAATCTACACTTTAGTTTATCTTTACTTTTACAGAGCTAAGCAATGTCTTAGTGTGCCCCACTGTTGACATAACAACACATTGACAGAATAGGCCTACATTGAACTATATTAGAAGAGGATATTTGGGCCACATTTAGAAAAAGCCACCCTATGTACAAATAATAATAAAAAAATGGCAACAGCAGACCCCCATAGTCAAGTTTAACAGTGCAGTACTCAAAGGACCACCTGGAGAGCCACATAATAAACACTTAGCCATTAAGTTAATGTTTTAATATAAAAACATGTCACAGTGGAATACCTGTCCGGGGCGCGTCACTGCCCTGACGCATGCGGATCGACAGGGCGAGAGTGGGCGATGATCAGCGGGACAAAAGAGAGTGAGGGAGAGAGAGAGAGACATACAAGAGAAGGAGTCATAGTGACAGAGACAGAGCGATGGAGAAAGACTGGAGAGAGAGTGAGAGGTGGGGGGATGTTAATCCTCCAGTGAAATCTTCATTGGCCGTGTCGTGGGGCATTAGTCCCAAGCCCCCTGCCCCCCTCCCCTCCCCTCCCCACCTTGTCACCCCCCTCCTCCCCCCTCTTCTACACCTTAGTCCTGTTCTAAATAATTCACCCCGCAGCCGTTCGCTTCCACCTGAGGGGGCTGTCTCCCGGCGTCACCACTGGGTAAACCTAACAGCTCCCGAAAGGTCACAGTTCCAGGGTTGGGTTTTTTTCTTCTCCCTGTAGCGAAGCCCTGAGGATGCATGCACATTTACCCCCCCACCACCACCACCTTCCCAGCTAAAGCACTGGTGTGTTTATGGTGAAGCCTCTACGCTCATACGTTGTTCTCTGATGTGACAGCTTACGACTCTCACCTTGGCCACAGCTTCAGCAAGGGCATGACACACACACACACACACACACACACACAGTGTACACAGGTATGCTCTCGTACAGACAAATGCCTAAACACACACGCTACAAAAACCCAAACACACACACACACACACACACACATACACACTTTTCCCCTTAGAGTAAGTGCCTTTTTAGGTACACTGAGAATTTTTTTTGACAGTGGCACCAAAGCGATTGATTTTTCTACAGGAATTAATGGAGTGTTCAGCGCAGCTCGGTTGGAATTTTGAATTGATCAACTATACCCTCGTACAGTTTGCCCTCCTCTCTGCGATAGGCATGTGAATCCATTGGCCCCGGTTTGAGGTGCATATATTCTTTAGGGATTGTGACATTGTTTCTGGTGTTTTCTTTTGATATGGTTTACATTAAAATATTTTCTTGTTGCCTATAACATCTCAAATTATCTGGTTACCTTTATCAGCAATATAAAAAAAGAAAAAGAAACGTCACATCAAATTAAAAAACACGGGAAAACTAGGTTTAACCTAAATACAGGTATATACTGTATTGTTTTTCCAATTCAGCCACATAAGAACTGCATGAAAAGTGCATTACTGCAGGATATAGGTTAGAATTTGTGTGATCTAATTGGCTGCATTCATCAGCGCTGGACTACTCAATGGAATAAATAGCACTGGCAGAATTTACTGCTGGCTACTACTGAAAGATCACTAGGGCTGGTGTTATTAGGGGAGTTAATCTTCCTGCTAATTAGGTATTTTTAGATATTCACAATGGTACTGTAGTCATTTCATGGTGTACTTATGGAATTCTTCGATTTTTAGATCTCAAAGAAAATACCTCTGTACCTGTACTGGCTAAACTCACATTAATGTTTTGTGTGTCAAGCTGTGTTGAACCACCAGAAATAAACAGTTACAAATATCTGTTGTTATCAAACAGCTATTGGGAACAGCACAACTATTCAGAACAAACAGTGGCATCCCTACACCATACTGTTCCTTTAGGCTTTAAAAGGAAACAATAAAGCTTTTTTAAACCTACTAATCGCCGACAAGTGAAGGAATAAAAGATTTCTACCAGACATGTCTAAGGATCCCAGCTGACTTGTCATGTTTCAAGATTTACTGTGATTACTACAGCACAGTTATCCCCCAGGTACTGTACACGTCCCTTAAGTATACTCGTACTTCAGTGTACACAAAACATGCTTCACTTACACCAGCAAACCCACAGCACAATAGAAAAAACACACATAATGTACATCATAGTTACAGTTGGTGTCTGAACAGAAAAATGACCTCTAGATAATTTCTGGCGATGCGGAAAATGCTGTCCTACAAAAAAACCTGTAATGGCTTTGTAAAAAGTTCCGAGGATTGAACCGTGTTAACACACTCATTTGTATCACTTCTATTGTTACAGTAAGTGTTACATTGACTGTGTCTAAATGGGTACAAATAGACAGCTCCTGGGTACAAAAACCCCCTGCCTGATTTCCACCACCTGTGTCACCCAAACTTAAAATGTACGCACTCACCTGTGTGTCATTAGCTGAACTGGGGATACATTGCATAATTTCTCCCATTAATGTGGAGTAGCAGAGTCATTCAGATCCATTCATTGCTATATTCCATTGACGGGCTGCCTTTTGACGTAAATTAACTTAGGGGTTGCCCAACGTCCAGCAAAGTGACAGCAGAAGTCACACAGTGTAGCCCCGTCCCCCCAATCTGGCTCCACTAAGTGAACCGGCCCACTGGCAACGTGTGCCAACACAAACCATTATCACCCAGGTGACAGTTCCAAACAGTGACATGACTCTACTTCTTTCTTCGCAAACAACATCTGCAGGTTGTAATTCAGCTTGTCATTGGTGAAATATTAATGTGCTGGGGGAAAAAAAGTTCGGTGCAAACTTTGTCTTTGACCGGCGAGGGACGGCGAGTAGGGGGAAAGCTCAGCTGGGATTTGATGTTAGAGACCCATAGGGACCCAGATAATGGATATTATGGGACTTAACTGTCATAGTAAATACATTAGTTGTTGTTTAAGTATCAATGTGTAATATCTGGCTACAAGGAGTCATGATAACCAAAACTGGTGCTTGAAAACATGCTAAATGTGTGAGTATTTTGATCAATTGTGTGTTCACAAAGAATGGTAGTGCAGCTTTTCCATACAGAACTTTCAATGAGGGGATTTAAAGACAATTAGCAGCAAAAAAGGTATTCTGCTGTTTGTAAACATTACATAGCAAAATACAGGATTAAAGGCCCAAAGGTTACAGTAAATGCTCAAAATATGAATTCTCATGAATATACTTATATACTTACGTACTGTGTATACTTAAAATAATGAATATATAAGATTATACAGTACAGCATAGAATATATACTTAAAATATACTTTAATGATACTAGTTTCAAGACTTCTGAGGTCATGAGGTCAACAAATCAAAACCAATCATATTTGTGATATTTTATGCTAATTTATACACTGTATAATATAAAGATTACCTTGGACTGCAAACATGAGCTCTTTGGGATCAACCACTGTTGTCCTCTTGTCTGGGGTCTTCTTCCCCGCCTTCCTGTGGCCTCTTCTCTTCTTGCTCTCACCCCAAAGGTTAGAGCCGCCGTGCATGCTGGGAATGTTCAGAATAGCAATGCCTTCCAAGGAGATGCTGCTGAGATCCAGGGTGATGCCATCACACTTTAAATTAAATTAATAAAGGATAAAGATGACAAATGTTCAGTCATAGGGTGCCATGCGTGCCATGATATTATTGCCACAGTGTAAACAGTGTTTCATATAAATACGGTTTTACAACTATTTTGTTACCGCTTTATGTAATACAATAATACAATAATATGATTGGCCCTACCGGCCGTTCATAAAAGACCTTCCATTTGCAGTTTTGATGGGAGTTCTGATGGTTTATATTATCTGGTGTCTGTGTGTGAAATTTCCAGGAGAATTGTGTTAAGTGGGCACCAGGTAGTGACACGTTTTATGTCATACTGCCCACCAGAGAGCATAGGCAGAGCTAAATACAGCATAAGATCCTCAACAGAAAAGGTGTTTTCGACATGCTGTGCAAATGCTGTTCACATAGTGAAACTTCGAGAATGTAGCTTTACGTAAAAGGTGTTAGCCATTCGATCAATGAAAGAGCACAATTTCCTATCTTACACATCCTAAGCAAGGTGTTTCATTGTTTGTCATCCTCATGAACGCTAGTAGAAGGAGTCTGCCAGGATAGAACCCTAACTCGGACCCGACCTGCTCCAAACCAGTAGGTTCCCACCAACAGTAATGGGCAAAGACCTCTGCTCCATGTGGAGGGGAAGATGGATCGGCTAGACGCCATCTTCATTATCACTCAATATCACACGCAGCTGGGCTGTGTAGGGCTAATTACCTGTGTGTCGAGCTGAGGTTCACTGAGAGGGGAGGGGAGTCATGGCAACACCTATACTGAACCAACTGAAACTGGTTCCGAAGGTGTGGATTACTGAGTGACCAAAATCTCCATGTCTCGAGATAAAAGACATTCCTAGTTCCTAACTAATTTGCATATACAGTATATAAATAAATATTTTTTTGTCACACATATTTAACCATGTAAACATAAATACATGTAACGGATATTCTAGGGCACTCTATTGTTAGCACGAAGACAAGAATTAGTGTTGGTTTTCTAACAATACTTTTATTTATGCATATAGTTTTTAGTGTTTAAGCTGGTTTCTCATAGAGTGAGTAAAAAGTTTGATTTACCTCAACCTCCAGAAAGTCGTGGAGCTTCTTACATGTGGCCGAGAAGGTCTCCGATGTCCCGAACTCAAAGTACCACAGTTTGTTCTTTGTTCTGGCAAAACAAAACAACAGGAAGTGCAAAGGGACCAGGAGGAAACATATACCTCTTTTTCTCCACATCAAAACCAGAAGCCTGCACAGATATAACCTCTGTCTCTCTCTTTCTTGTCTCTCTCTCTCTGTGTAATACCATATATGCAGTAGGTTTAGTAAGCTTACAAAAAGACTCTCTTTTGAACTGTATAGGAAACAGCCACCTCTTATGTATACTGCTAACCAGCGTTACGCTATCCCTCCCTGGCCATTCATTTCCAAAGAATATCTAATGCGGTTCATTAATCATATACTGAAGCTTAAAGACAAACCTATAAAATCATGTCAGGCAGGTACCCTAATGCATAGTGTGCCATGCACAAAGGGTACCCATGCCCAACATTACAGCCCAGTGAGGGGCATGAGAGGGTAATCTAGCTGGCCCTTCAATTAACTGAGTGCGGGGATGCTGCCCTTCTGTCTTCCATAGCGCAGCTTTATGATGAATCACCTGGATGGGGTGGGTCACCATCTGTGCCCATTTAACTATAGTGCATTATTTCATCTGGGATCTACACTGACATAAAGTCACTGTATTGACTGTATTGTCTCAATGTTAATATTACTTTTTTAATAACGGAAACAATATTATCAACAACAATCTAAAATAACAAGCATAGAAATGTATTTTGTATTTCATTGTATTTAACGTAATGCATGAAAAAATGTAATCCCATGTTTTATTTAAAATTAAGGATATATATATATATATAGACACACTACCAGTCAAAAGTTTTAGAACACCTCTATTTTTACATTTTTTCAAGATTTAAAGCCTACTGTCTTGTTATTTCCTTCTAAGGTAGTTCTGACATGCCTGGAGGTTGTTTTGTGTCATTATCTTGCTGTAGGATGAACCCCTGACCAACTATAGGCGTATACCAGAGGCTATTGCATGGTGCTGCAAAATGCTGGGATAGCAGTTTTGGTTCAGGGTGCCACTCACTCTGTGCAAGTTGCCGACTCTGGATCCAGCAAAAGAGCCCCAGACCATCAAGCTTCCTCCTCCATATTTGACAGTTGGTGTTAAACACAGAGGAATCATCCTTTCCCCTACTTGACGGCGTACAAAAACCTGCGTGATGAACCAAAGATTTCAAATTTTGATTCATCGGTCCATAGGACCTTCTTCCAGCCCTCAGTAGTCCACTGGAGGTGCTTCATTGACCAGGCAAACCTCTTTTTCTTATTTTGCCATTTTGGCAATGGCTTTCTTACTGCAACTTGACCTGTCAAAGTTGCAGTCAAAGTCTTCTCTTCACAGATGAAACTGAGACTTGCTTCGACCAGTGTTAAGCTGGCTTTGAAGCTGTTGTCCTATGAGCCACCTATCACGCAAGCTGTTGACTCTCAGAAACCTGGTTCAGAATCTGGTCCTTTTGTGGCTTTGGGTCTTTCAAAACTCTTGGCTTGAAACCATGACCTTCATTGCAATTTACCTGAAAAGTGCTTAATAACTATTATTTTTCAGTCTTTGGTAACCTACTTTTATTTTTAAACCTCTGGTAGTTTACTGCATTTCAGGTTATTCACTGGACTTGATTTGCTTAAATTTTAATAAAAACTTGGAAAATGGGGGTGTTCTAAAAATGTTGACAGGTAGTGTATATATATATATATATATATAATTAATACTATGTCACAAATGACTTAATAGTTCATATTGTCATGCATGTATGGTCGAGGATAATACTGCATATCATCCATAAATGTTACTGTAACATTACAGACAAATTCTACATTCTACGCAATCAATCCATTGGCTTCAATGGTGAAAAAAACACAGAACAACAACAGTGCTGAATTAGCAAAACTGAGTGGGATAAAAAATAGGCTTCTCTTTGCCCGAATCAGAGCAGCACGACGGGACGTATTAGTATAAGGAGAGTAACAATCACTGAATTATTGATTTATTCATTAGGACATTCTGTCAGGACCATTTAGTCGTTTTATAGATGAGCTTTCATTAAGCTAGCTGCACGGTAGCCCAACTCCGTGTTGATTTATAATGTGCAACATGGTCAATATGACCATGGGAGGAGAGAGGGAGGAAAGCCAGGAGTTAGACAGGGCCCTCCTTCCAACGGCTGCCTCCAGACATGAAACTAGTTATCACCCTGCTAGCAAATCAGCATGGCCAAGAGGGAAAACCCATGAGCTGCTTTACAGCAGCGAGAACTCCAAACACAAAGACAGACATGGCCGTATTTGCAAACAAACAAATGAAGGGGGTTATACATTGAAATGCCTGATCAAAGCCAGTGGTTCATCCTGTAGTTTGTGATCATGTGATTGAGGCCAGGTGCTGTCATTGCGAACCTGTGACGCTGCAGGCTAGACAGCTTTCAGGTCAGCCTGAGGCAATGTTGTTTTTGGCTCCTTTGCTTTTGCTACAGTCAAGTGCCTCTGACATCTGAGGTACGGTGTCCCCGGGCTCAGGGGAGACCCTGGGTCTCCTAGCAGCGGTATCATGTGGTTGCTAGGGGGACATCGCTGTGTTTACCTGAACCAAATACTAGAGAGACGCGTGTTTCTTCTGTATGGATGCTTATGTAGATGTGCTGCGTCTTGAGTTGTACAGTTGCTCCGTTGTTAGTGAATCCCTATCTAAGGATTCACTAAGTTAAGTGTTATAAGTAAGTGACCTAATTAGTGAATAAAGGGGACCTGGTTGTTTGGCTCCAGGACTCTAGGGCTCCATTTGAGACAGAACTCCAGTTTTACAGTCATACAAAATAACTAAATACAGAGCACAGCACTGTCTTAGGTCTTAAGCCGCGTCCATGAAAGTAAAGGGGAGCATATGAACAAATAACACTGTCCTGTCGATTTCCTCCACTTAGCCTAATAAGAGCTAAATCACTCCCATGTCTCTGTTCATTAGGTAATTAGGCGCATCCCATTGGTCGGATCGGATTCTCATTCATTATAGGCAGACTGATGCTAAACACTGGGTTTGTCTCTACAATATGGCTGAGGATTGATGGGGAGTCAATGGAAGATGATCCTACTTTTAAGGTGGATCGACGGGATCGTACTTTATGGAAAGTCCAATAAAATTCACGGTAAAGTACTAATTTCTTAAACTTTAAATGAGCTAATTTAATGCTCTTAAAGGAATAATTAACCCAAAAAACTATAACTTGGAACGTAGGCGGCTGTGAGAGCAGGTGCTACCCGGAGTGGAGACTCAAAAGACGGAGACTGGAGTTGCGGTAGCATGAGCTGGGCTCTGTGTTTATTTAATGAACACAAAACTGGCCTAAAAGGCATTAAACTAGGAAACTCTGAGAGTAACTCACGCTTTACTCGAATCAGGGAGACTGGAGCACAACAGTTTGAAACGTCGCACTTAAATAGTCATTTAAATTGCCCATAGGTGTGGGCTTACCTCCACTCCGCACAGGAGTGCAGCAATGAGGAGGGGCAGAGAGCATGCGCTGAAGCCAGCGCACACTGTGGTTGTGACATAACTAACATTTTTGATACAATTTGATCTGATAAAATAAAAAATGTTACAACATTCATGCAGGGATGGGCATAAAAACTTTGTTTGAAAATTTTTACATTATTTATATGATATTTGTCGAGGCCACACAACAAGTCATCAGGGAAAATGTGTGATTCAGGTTCTCAACTCTCCAGGCAGCTGCAAAACCTCAGCTGCAAATCTACTGTGCCTGTATTAATGCAAAACAGATTGCAATGATAACAGTGGTGTGCATGTGATATCAGCTGTACTAGTCAAGGCTAATGTAGCTAAGAAAACACTGACTCAGGTTTCCATGGGTTATGATATATAGTTCTGTGGTTGGCACATCCACATGACTACAAAGACAGGTCCAACCAGACAAGGCATGTAAAAAGAGTAAAATAATATAATTCTCATATATTTTCATATTCTAATCAGTGACTCCCATCCATTTGCATATAGCAGTAATGTTTCAATAGTAAATCTAAAAAATAATCTGAGGATGTCAGAACATCTGTGATGTTTCTCATCATTTAGAAGCCAACATCATCCAAAATGGCAACAGAGTTTGCTAGCATGATAATACAGGCAAACATTCAACCTTAAACAAAAAGTAATGAAAAGTTGCTATTGACAGGCAGAGCAATGAATTCAGCAATCAACAAATGTACATATTATAAGTCGCTTTGCATAAAGGCGCCTGCTAAATGCTTTAAATGTAGTTCATGTAAATGTAGTTGGGTCCCTATCCCACATCACAGGCATGTGCTTCATCGAACCGCATTCGTCAGAAACACATCAAAACAATATGAGTTCTGCCGAATATAGTCCTTCGTAAATGAGGGATTCCAAATACTCAGTACAAAATGGGAGGTTTTAAACTACGCTGTTTTTAACACACAGGTAAACACAGGTCAACATGCCACACAGCTAATAAGAGGAGATCAAACAATAATCCAGAACATTACTGTATGCCCCTGTGCCTTCCTCATCAGTCAACTGTGCTACTGGCAGACACCGCCTATAGCCACGTACCAGAAGGCTTCACAGACTAAATAGTTACAGTACAGCATGGCTGTCTGGAGGCCACAACAACTTCAAATGCTCCGTTCACTGGTCACACAGCAGCAGGCAAAGGCCCATTGATTCCCCCCCCCCCCCCCTTGTGACACTTAATCTAACAGAGAATGATCTACGATCTACGTATCTACAAAGTTCATGCTCATTTCTTCTTCATCAGAGGTGATAAATATCGCGTTGACATAACCAACTCTTTGTACATTGCATCAATGCCGCTTTGTTTAACGTGACACAGCCGCGAGTGCCGTGACACTGACTGGCAGCTTGAGAAATGGCCAGCGCTGTATTTTCGAGCGAGCAATCCTTTTTAGGAAAGAAAAAGCCTGCACACTGTTTGTGTCTGCTTCCGTGAATGTGTTGTTTGTGTGAATATTCCCTATGTGTATAAGCCTCTCTGAATATCTCATAACAGTGTAATTTTGTCATCTGACGAACTGTAAAACTAATTATTTGTTCAATTTAACTTTTTCTTTAGCAAAACTGACATTATACTGTAGCCTTAATAGTGTAACATGCTGGCATTAAGAAAATAGTTATTGAGTTAAGCTATTCACTGAAGGAATTTAATTCAGTAACACTTGACTCAGGAATGCCAGGTTTATTTAACTGTGATTTTACTGTGATAATAATAATAATTATGTACGTATCCCGTCCCTGACAGACCTGAGATCAGAAATGTCATCCATTGTTAATATGCTACAATTAAAATTAAAATCATTTAGAGCTCGCTACTATGCATTTTAAAAGTCAATTAAAGCTCAGATTGACAAGCAGCTAAAACTGCAGGCTGCAACAGTAAAATCTCTGTTCCTACAGTTAATGTGAACTGTGTTAACTCCCATCGCAATGAAGGAGCTTGGTGTTGATGTGCCGGTGTGTGGCAGCTGGTGTCTCAGCAGGGGCTGTTGGAGAACAGGGAGGGTGGCGGGTGTGTGTGTGTGTGTGTGTGTGTGTGTGTGTGTGAGAGTGTGTGTGTGTGTGTGTGTGTGTGTGTGTGTGTGTGTGTTGGGGGTGGATGGGTGGTTCTAAAGAGGCTGGGGCCCCAACTGGGGCTGTAGGTGGGTGAGCAGACTTGAGACCAGCCCAACAACAGTGATAACATCTAGTAATGTTAATAGAGCTTGCTAACAAGCTATGCTAACATGCTAACAATGCTAACATTTGGGGTAGCCTACATATAGGGTACATTGCTATCTACAGTCTACAAAAGCACAAGTTAAACTGCTTTACCAAGCACCCATGTTCGAGCGGGAGGCTTGCTTCTCTTTCGGGTATGGTGGCCAATGCCGGTACTACGTCTGGGGGGCAGAAAGCCCCCATTGACGGCCATTAGAAAAGTGCATCCTAAACAAATAGGAACATTGCTTGAACACCACACAAGTTCTAAAACTATTCTTGATATTATGAAATATAATGTCAGGGGGGTCGATTATTTTTACAAATCTCCTAAAGCCCAGGAAAGGTTATTTTTCTAGTGTAACGTCACCGCAGGGCACAAGCAAAGTATGCCTTGAGTTGTTGGGACCATGGAGTCAAGAACGCGCAGGCAGCCAGGGACACGAACACCAGAACACAAATGACAAATGTAGGCTACATAACGAATGTTGCTCTGCCGTGATCATGACTGTTTTTTCGTAGATGGTTTGGCACATGGATTATTTAAACAAAGGTATTAAAATATAAATATAAGTCTTGCTATGCATTTACCAAAACTATTATGCAAACAAGAAAATTGCTGATAACTTAACTTAATAGTTCAACTACTGTAGGCCTACTAATGTTAGACATACTGTATTTTCATGGTAAGGTCTAACTTTAACATTTGTTATTAGTAGACGTATAGACATCACAACATGCATATTAAACCATTTCAGTGCATTCAATTTATCCTATGTGGCATTAGACGAGCATGTCAGAATGTGAAAATTGCATCAATACAATACAGTTAGCTTTTTTCATTCTTCTATTTAATTTATTACCATTCAAAAAACATCTAATAACTAATTGTAATGCTCTGTTTCCATGAGCACATTATTATTGCTGCATACGCTTTTGACAACTTTTTGATTACATGAATGGGCGCCATTTTAACATGCCATATACAGTTCTTATTATACATCCATGGTTCAGACCCAGGTTGATTGATATTTCTCTGAATATTTTTGTTGCACCTGGCCAACTGATCAATAGTTTTTTATGATTTGTTCTTTTGAGTAGATGAAGTTTGTTGACATGATGACATCAGCAAATATTTCCAGCATAGCACGACTCAACTTTATCCTGGTACAGAGACAGAAATATTTAAATTATAAATTATAATAATAAATATATTTGAATTAGGAATGAAATTGTACTTTGGATCCTAAATTACATGGTTTCATTGATTTATCTTTTAGGCACTTCGATGACAGCGCTTCTAAACTGAAGTATTTGAGCTTTTTTCCGAAATGACCGCTACATTTGTAAAAGATGAGAAATTGCAGTTCAGGTCAAAATTGTCCTGAATATCTTTTAATAAAGCTTTGTGAACACCTTTCTCTCCACAAAATACTCAATACCAGTGTATCAAATAGATGGCTTCACTCCCTGCTTTTTAAAAACAGATCATCTTTACCACTGTGGTTGAGTCAGCTAGATGCATAAGAGCCTGCATATTTGTCCACTCAAGTCTGTGTGTGTGTGTGTGTGTGTGTGTGTGTGTGTGTGTGTGTGTGTGTGTGTAAATCCCCACTGAGTGGGGACAGGGCCACAGGTGAGATCCCTCTAAATTACACACAAGTGTTCATTAATTATAGATGACATCCTGGTCAGACAAATGATTTTATCCTCAAATGAGGTCTGAGGGCGGCCCCTAGCTAGGTCCACAGCGTATGTGTGTGAGTGTGTATGTGTGTATTCGCGTTTTAGCAGGACACACACACACACACACACACACACACACACACACAGACCCGCTCACACCCACATGTGCGCGTGTCAATGTGTCTGTGCATGCAGCAGCAAATGGCTGGGCTTTGATGAACACGCTTATTATGCAAAAGAGCCTGCCTGCCTGGGCTTCCCTGGGCCTGGAGGAAAGGTTAACTCAGGAGTGGTTACACAGCGCTGTGGGAGCGTGAAGCACAGCGCTACTCACAGACCGCAGAGAGCCCGTTAGATGTCTTGGGACCCGAAATGGAGATTTGTATGGGAAGCAAATATCACTGAACCATCAAGGCGTCGCAATTAATGTCACAGAGTAAATAGATATGGTTATCATATCAAACAGATATGGAGATTATAGCTGACTGATATATTAGGTCAAGTCAATATTTTCAAGCAGGATTTGTTTTGATTTAATGAAACTATAGATAGCTGTACCATATCTTTATTATAATATTGCCTTTGCATCATAACCTTATATTAAACTCTATAGTATAATCTTTTAGACAGTGCCACACTGACGTTATCTGTATATACGCTACACGCTAGTACACTTTAGTTTAAATTGATTTATATTTAAATTCAAACGAGACTTTAGGGCTCTACTTCCTGGACAGCGCAAGGCCGGCGGTAGAGCTAATGCAGACGTAGGCCTAGTGACAATTTCGTTGGGCACAAGGTGGTTTTTCCCTCGCCTGGGCGTTTTTGGCTGCTTTCCCGCTTGCGCCGAAATGGCCATGGGGATGCAGTAGAGGGTGTGTCAGTGAAAATCAGGTGGCGTAGTGCTAGTTTGGTATAGGATAAAACTAAATATTGCTCTAGCGCCTCCGCCTGGTCAGACCACATCTTAGCGCAGACGCAGGCGTTGTGTGGTAGTTTCTGGGCTTTAGGCGAAGGTGCACTCAGAACATACCTATGCAAAAATCACACACGCCACTTTTGTTTATGTTATGTTGGCCTTTTTCAAGAATAATTGAACTAATGACTACTGTCCTTAACCTCTTTAATCACAAACAAAATATATGCATGTGTATCATGGTGGTTTATTAGAGGTGCCATATTTTGTCACTTGGCGACTGTGCACCTCCCGAACAAGGCCAACATTCTTGACAGTTTCCTCCCGGGAGAAGCTTTTCTGCAGGTCTGGACTTTCGCTGTCTATTACAAAATTGTCAGTTCACTGAGACAGAGAGTGCGCTGCTGTTAAAAGGAATGAGAGGAGCTGATTTGATTGGCCGTGGTTGAAGACAGCCCCACTCCTACTGATAATTTATTCATTCTAATCCAAACCTTTTACAACTGCACTGCCGTTGCGGCCCTTTACCGCGGTCCCGAAATTAGCAAAATAGTATTGGCCACACCTTAGATCGACTAGCGCCATGGACTTGCGCCGTGCGCCTCCGCTTGCACCGGGACGTCGGGGAAACCAGAGCCCTTCGTTTTTTTTCTCCGTACCAAAGTAAAAGTTTGACCGGTGAATTCGTATGACATAAGCACCCTTTAAACACCAACTAAGGTGATCAATGTCATGGTGGCCCCTAAATATTCCATTATATTTGAGCAATTTAAGCTATGCTAGCTTTAGCTGGGAACACAGTGATGTGGGTTGCTGCAATGGCACACTTTCCCCATGGCGATTAATAAAGTGCAATGTTTAATCTTAATTGAATAGACTTTGATGATGGCCTGAGGCAAATTCTCATTTCAATGTTTTTGGGGGGCTTAGGGTCAACCAATAGGGTTTATTTCAAAGCAGGTTACAATACCACAAGTGGACCATATTATTATTTCAGTGGTACCAAGTCTTTTGTTCAGTGAAATGTGTCCACTGTACCACGTACACACTTGACTCAAAGTTTAGTGACCAGATAAGTAACATAGTTCTCTACTTTCCTCTCTTCAAAACTCCTTCTCACAGTCAGAGATTAGTGTGTAATTACAGGCTCAGCAATAATGGGGGGGAAAGGCAACAGTATATTTTTGCCTGTCGATAGAGGAGTACTGAAAAAAAGGAGGTGGAGGGAGGGGGTGTGGCCATCATCACAACTGATTGTCTGCTTTTAATCCTCGACCTCATTATCACCTCTAGGTCCGGCAGTGGCAGTGAATGAATCTATCTGCCGAGTGTCAAATCTTCACACCTTCACCCTGGTAATCACCCTAAGGTGCAAATGCAGCGGAGTGACAGAGAGGGAGGGAGAGGGAGATAGATAGAGAGAGAGAGAGCAAAACCTCGTCATTTCATCAGCAAAATCTTCTCATTTCAAAATTAAGTCAAGCAATATGCCGTTATGTGGTTGTAATTAAAGCTGATCAAATATTTATGACTTTTGTAAGGTCAAACCTGAGACAAAATGGAGGGTTTTGGTTTATGTGGCACACCATAGGGGTGCTGTGGTCCTATGAAACCTGTGTAAGCCCCAAAGAATAATTCAAAATGTGAATACTTTCTGGATTCAATTTTTGAGTCAGCAATTCTATAAATGTCTGAAGATGTCTTCATATGTAACATTACCATTAGTTAATATGGACAACAATGGGATTTTTATTAATTGCACTGGAAACACATTTGCTGTCCTTCCTCACCTAAACCACCCACTTTATAGGTGCAAGGCACAGCTTTTCAATATTTTTGTCTATATCTCGGCCAAAATACACCAATACAAATGTACAGTATCTGTGATGCTACTATTCTCAATATATCGGTCGTGCTCTACATTTTAATATGCATTACATAACCTTAATATAGATGAAAATGCACCCCCACTGTAGTTTTTAAAATATATTTTTTCTATAATTTACTTAATACATCAGTTGAATGTCCTCTCTAATATTATTCTCTAAAATCTATTAATTGGTAGTCCAAATAGCAAATTAAAACAAAAAACATGAACATCATAAAGGATGCTTAGTTGAAAGTTAAACGAGCATAAACACTAAATCAAGTGGTTCCCCCACTTTGGCACAGTCTAATTTGATGATGGGCCCGCATATTTATTATTTAGTGATGAATCCTTTTGTATTATATTAAAGGCCCCATATCATTCCAATTTGTAACTGTCATGTTGGGCAGACTTTTTCTCCATTCGAGCTCAACATTCCTTGTCATTTGGTTTTGCACTTCTCCTTTAACCTGCCCTAACTTGATTGGCTATCTGACTGGGAGTGGGAGAATAGGTCAGATACCTAATTATTACATTTCTTAATAAGTTTGTGAAATGGCAATATACAAATTGAGCGTGCTGCTATCGATAATTTTCACCCACCCGGTTGGAATAAAAATGCCTACCGCTACCCGCAGATCCCGGTCTCATCAATAGCATTCAATAGCACTACCATTTCTATTTTATCTCCAATGGCCTGTAGAGAGCTTTCCTAAAAGTGTATTGTGTTACCTCACGCCACAGAGGAAATAATGATTAATTAACAAAGGAATTGCTGATTCTATTATGCTATGCTATATACATTTCAGAACGAAAAGTACAGTACGGTAAGGTAATTCCTTACATTTCACCTCTTACAACTGACAAGTTGAGAATGAATCCAACTAGCAAAAGAGAAAGTAGAAAGTAAGTTTGGTATGTGAGCTGAGCACCCAAAGAAGAATGTGTGATACAGTGTTTCTGCCTCGTGTCACTGCTGTTAACTGCATTGCAGGTAATACTACTGTTTACTGTAGTTTTAATTTATAGCTTTTATTATATAGTTAATACTGTACACAACCTCCATAACGAAAATAGTTAGTAAACTGGACTTCAAACTGATTTAAGTACAGCTAAAGTCAGCTACAGTATATGAATTTGTTTGTTAAAAAGTGGCTAAAAAGTGGCAAACAGTAATAATTAGAAATGTGTGTGTGTGTGTGTATGCTTGATTGATCAAAGTCCTTATGCGGCCACTATATGAGGCTATATTATTGCGGAGACATCAGATGGACCAGAGTCCTATATGATTGGACCTATGATTGGTATCTGTTCGCGTATATCACTTAAGTGATTCAACGTAATTATACTTATCTACTGTAAACTATACTTCCAGAATACCATTATTTTACATTATGTTTGGTATAAAACATGAATGGTCGTTTGACATAATTTAGTTTGTCTATATTGGCGATGTTTGATAGCCATGAAAAATATAAATGCCCATAATCATAATACATATTTGGAGCAATATTTGTGTTTGCATGTTTAATGAAAGGAGGATTATTAATTCAATAATTTCAATAACTTCACTTCAATAACTTGGAATTGTGTCAGATCCAAAGTAGAGGTTCTAAGCTTTCTACTGATACCATGCATATAGCGTGTATGGAAGCTTGACAGTGATTCCAACCCATTCCGACAGCGCACACGCGGTCCTGAACAGTAGGTCTAGGCTACAAGAAAGATGTTGACCACAATAACTAGCAGGGCGGACAGACAAGAAAAGCGCATCATCATAAAGACACACCCTCAAACAGGTAACGCTGTTGTGTTGGAAATGCTCATTCGAGCTGCGCTGGGCTGCTTGGCGGAGTCAAACCGCGCCGTGCCAAGCCAGGCCATGCAATGGAAAAGGACCACTATAGTCACAGAGAAACCGGTTGGTAGAAATATGTCTCTATGATAAGTAGCATTTTACTTACAGTGGACATGAGCCCCTCGGACAAATCCAACAAAATCTATTCTACCTTGAAAAACTATAATCATGCATTATTGAATTGGCAAAGATAGTGTATAATAGAGAGATCCTAGACCCATTCCCCCTCCAGTAAATTATTCATTAAATTCAAATAACAGATGGTATAATCTTCTTAAAATATCTCAATCATTTTTCACAAGGACCAAAAATGGGCTAAAACAACAGAGATGCAGGCTACTGTATGTGTCCTGGATCTGTAAATAACAATAACAGTATTTGTTAAACAGTTCATTCATTCATATTATATCGAAATATCATTGTCATGCTAGCTCAGTGTGTAACATAAAACCGTGTTCTTGAAACAAATACTGATGTTATCCAGGCACATTCGAACCCATGACGTTTCATAGCACACATTGAAACATTAATCTAATTTTTCTTGACCTTTCACCTCTCTTGAATTATAATCACTGAACTACCACATAAAAAGCACAGTCTTTGTTTTTAAAATGTTTATTTTTCGTCCTGTCAAATTGTTATGTTCAAACATTGATATTTTGTTCCTCTCTCTTGCAGAAAGTAGAAGCTGTCCATGATTTTGGTTTGAATAAAGCTAATTAAAACAACTCTTCAACTAGAAAAACAGCGAATTTATTACTTTCCACCTCTCCCAACACATTCTTTTGTGAGCCTTTATTCTTTTGAAATTCCCTTCGCTTTTCTTTGCACCATTTTCCTGCCAGCTCACAACGCGGCAGTAGAAAAATTGTTGGCTAAACGCTGTGCAAAGACCAGAGTAAAATATGATAATGAGTACAAATGGGATTATTAGGAGCCTGTGTGTCATCGCTCTGACTGATCCATGATGTCAAACTAGCCAAGCAAATTCAATTACGCCTGCAATTACTCCCTGGCGCTAGTGGAGACGTATTGGAGACGTTAAATATTGATGGAAACACAGATGCTAGATTTGTTCATCTCCAAAGGTGAACACATCTCCTCAAGGTAATCACAGATGCTAAATATGAAGCCTGTCCATTAGTCAAGCCTAGTCTCAGAGCAGGTTCAGAGGCTGGCTTATATATACCAAAGGTTCTTTCTTTCTTTTAGTGTGCTGCAACTGTACATGTGGTTTAGATTAGTTCAGATCTGTTGTTTTGTTGTCAATTTTCAAAACAAATTACAGTATATCTCAAAAAGGCCAAAGCCAACTAAGGTGTGGTATGACTTGGATTATATTGCTAAAGAATTTCTAAATTCCCTGCTCACATCAAGTTTGTTATTTTGCTTTTGTCCTGTTTTCTTCTGATATTTAATGTAACGGTTAAGCACTTAACCATCTGAATGCACTTGACAGATTATGCACTTGACAGATTACTTACACCTTAAATGCCGTAGCTTCAAATGCAAACAATTGTAATAGAAGTCTTTTGTTGTTAAGCAACTAAAAAGAAAACAAATGAATTCCCATACCTGCTGTTAAACCTCTCTGGGTGTTTCTCCCTCATGATGTGAAAGCGATGGGCGATCGAGGCATCCTTAAACACAGCAGAAATACATATTCGGCTTTGGTTAGTTCATTGTAGACATTTAAACCGACTTTAAACATTTTGTTTCAGCAAACTTGATCTTATTAGCCAACTTTGACTTCCCAAATGTTCCAATTGCACCGAAAGCAGAACCAATGCCCCATGCATATGTATATAAATACCCGTAAGAGAAGGGTGTTGGAGTTCCTGGCCAAGTGGAAGGTGACAGTGGGTTTGAGCCAGGCGTTTGGGTGTATTGACAGAAAACCTGACGAGCAGCGTGTCGTCCCCACACCGGCTAATTAATTAAACACACATTGCGAGTAATCACAGCTCCCAACCAAACTACAGGATGCTGTCGCTACCCCTAGCAACCAAGTGGATTTCTCTCTCTTCACTATACTGCCTCTAGATTCTCGTTCTGTCATGTTCCCTGCGACCTGGGGTGTAGCCTGCACTGAGCACTAGGTGTTGTACTGTTGGATGGCGGTTAGCATGAATCCTTGTGAAACACCCTACCCAGGCCTAGCTTTTTTTTCTTTAAAATGTTCTAATTCCAGTGCATTAAATGTGATTTAGAACTTTAGTAAAACCTTTGCCTCAATCACCTCAATTGCCTCTATTTTTTTAACCATATCTCCACAGTATCTCATAAATGTGCTTCTATCACATCGACAGTGCTGGTCAGATGTGAGTCGGAAAATAAAAGATACAAAACCAAAATATTGCAACTCAAACATCAGTGTGTGGACTACTGTTGTGTGGAAGCTACACAATTTAACTCAGATTAAGTTGCTGACAAGTCTGTCTTTATACTGTGTGTTAAAAATAATCTATGCAAGTATTAAATTCATGAAACAAATATATACTATGCATGTTGTAAAATTGATGTCAAGACATTTACTAGCTTAAATAGATTTTGTGCAGGTTTCCACAACAAAAACTTCCCTAAAATGTCCCTCATGTTCACAATCAAAAGCAAGGCCAGTTGCAAACGCCTCAAACAGCAACCTAATAGTGGGCCTGAAAATGTCCAAATGAAAGACAAACAAAAAGTTGCAGTTAACTTTTTGGGTTTGTTCCTTTCTCTCAACACTGAAGCAATCTGTTTGACCCATTCCATTTTGAGTGGCACTATTGAAACTGCAGCCACCGGGAGGACCCCTGCTGGCTCTCTGTACTAAAATTTAGGAGATGCCAAAAACGAGCAAAAAAAAATCAATGGAGAGTCTTGATGTCTTTTCAAGACGCTGTGAGCACAACACCAAAAGATTTCTCCAAGATCCCTGCAGACTCGCTTCACGCTTCCAGAAAGGTGAGATGATGGATGTTTCTGAGAGAGTGTAACTTGATTTTCTTACAAACAAGACAATAGCTGTAACAAAGAGAGCAAAGGCCAACAGAGGTTGTCTCCCCTTTGGTTTGGCTGTATTATCTGAGATGTGTACAAGTGGAGCTGTGGCTTTGCAGCGGTAAACAACCCCCGAACAACCGAGAATGAATCACCCCACGCTGATGGAGGAAGTAGTGCCTAGCAAACTAGCTATGCCGCAGCTAAGTTAAAGGTATACTAAGTACGATTTTCACCTCATATTTGATCCTATAATGTTAAATGTGCATTACAAAAACTTTTTGGTCTGAAACTACGTGCATGCCCCTCCCACATCTGACTTCTGAGTGGCCTGTACTCCTCTCTACTCCTCCAGTAAAACGCAATTGAGGACTGTAACTTTAAGATATGTTTGTAGAGTTTACTTCCATCCAATTGACTCCCAATTGACTTAGTTATTGCGGCCTCTTATGAGAATCAGACGGTAAAGTACACATCTTTAACCTACAATCCCACAGAGCAGAGGGTTGACGGGTCTCTCCCACCCACCAACCGCCCCCCAGCTGGCCTCAAATAATTACCATTGTAAAGTCTGGCACCCGAATTAATACAGGACATGTGTAATGTTCTCTCATAGCTCAAAGTTTAGTCCAATTATGAGTGGGCCCAGGCGCGTTGATATGGCTTTCACATGCAGGAGACTAATGGCTTTGACAGGAGTGCCAGGGTCATTAGGGGAACTGACTACATTATGGTAGTAGGGCGCGTGCAGTGATTAGTTCTGTCTCTCACCCCTGGCCCTGATTGAAATCATTACACTTCACGTCACTTCCACATCCTCCCAAAGGGACAGCGCCATTAATTCCCAATCCAACTGGCTTGTGACTGGCTGAGGCAGCAGGTTAGGTTGAAATAGCTGTTTTGTGTTTTTTTTTTTTTTTAATATAATTCTAATGATGACTTTCGTTTTTTGTTTTTTTTCATTAATGGTTACCTGAGGTTTGGCATACAAATGACGAATAATTTTTTTTTGTGTCATCAGTTTACTATATATAACTTGTAACACGGAGTGTTGACACATTCAATATTGTCCAGGTCAGGCTATATATCTTAACATGTAAAGTATGAATTAAAAATGATTAAATTATATTATTAATGCGATTTATTAAAAAGAAAAATAGGTATATTTATGATGACACCCCGTGGAAAGGGACAAACATTTTGGTTGTTGCTGCTGAGCTTATGATTTTGACAATGTTATTACAGAAACAATCTTTTCTCATCTGCATAATCTCTGAGGTAATTATCAGCTTGACTTGTTTCCCCATCTTTATTGTATTTTTTTTTTTTTCAACGGAAAGCAAAAATTTGATGCAAAATATATCACAAAATATTCTGTCGCACTAAATTCCATTGAGGGCTCAAAAGCTTCTTAATCCGCCGCAAACAACTTCATTTGTCATCAACGTGCCTGCTTGGTACTAATCCCATTGTTAGCACCGAAGCAGTAGAGTTATAATGACTTCAAAAAGTATCTAAGTCCAAGTTTTTGAGTTTTGCTATAATAACGTACAAGCAGAAAAAAAAAGTTTATTGTATTTTTTTCTGCTTCATTAGTCACCAACTAAAAGAAGGAGAACACACAACACCTTCCTGACAACGATTTGAACCCTCTCACGATTGCAAGAATTCATCAAACTCACATACAACAGAAGAAAACAATTCTCTGTCACTTTATTACAATTTTAACAAGACCTGCTCTCTGCTATTCTCTAATATCATCATTATGGGTCGAGGCTGGGGATGTTATTTGACTAACATTTGTAAGGCCATGCGGTACTTATTTCCCTGCGACATACGAATGTCACAATATGGAGATGCCCACACTAGTAGTACTTCCAAATGTCAATTACCATATTTCCCCTGACATTTAACAGTAATGGCTAACATGAGCTATGTGTAATCAGTATCATTATCTCAGAGATGGTCTGGGCGGGGGATGCCATCGTGTTCTGTTGACGCGTGCCAAAAGGGGGGTCCTAACACTGTACAGGAAAACAACAGGGAGTGTTTTATGGATCGGCGGTAGTTGAAGCTTGAGTGTTTCTTAACAAAAGCCTAACTAGAATGTGATCAGAACCAAATGAATGAAAAAAAAAATGTAATTGTTGTCGGCCTGCGATGCGCGGTTTAAAAAGGTATTATTGATAGATGAAGCATAATTTCCTTTTGAATGTCAATCTACAGTTTATGTTTATGTCCTTTTTGATGACAGCTCTGATGACAGTAAGATACCTTACTTGACAAGTCTCAATAACAATATAAAGTCCATGAATTTGTCAAACCAGTGGCCACGATTCTAAATAAATAAACAAAAAAACAAAAAGGTGTTATAGGCGTTATATTATTCTTTTTTTTAACAAATGTGGTTCAACAACAGAAAACCACACACATAACACAATGTGAGCATGTGAGCATTTGCATGCATGTGCTTAAACAAGGTATCTCACAGTGACTGAAAGAAGAACACTGACTCAGGTATTAAACGTTACATCGTTAGATACCCTGCCAAGGAGTTCCACACATAACTTTAGCTTACCACTCCGATGGAGAAGTAGTTGTTTATAATGCTGTAAGGCACAGGGTCCCCGTTCTCGTCTTTGTCTGTGGTCGTGACGCTGATCTTCCAGCGGTCCAGCATCACCTCTGTGCTGTTCTCAATATCACGCAGTATCTTCAAGAGACTCTCGCCCTCATATCCTTAAAAGAAACACACATAGAAAAGTATAATCAGCATGTGGTATTCACATAACACAGGATGTCACATGGAGGGTATCAGTATTTCCTGTATGTGTAGATTTTTACATAGTAATTGTGCTGTGACTTTACATTAGATGTGATTTTAAATTCTACTCAGATTTGTAGTCCTATAGATGCCTTATAGGACCTAATCCTGAGCCTCGCCCACTGAAAAGCCCATTAAAGAAAATCAAAATGCTGTAAAAGTACTACACTATTTGTTTGAATAATGTTAATATGAAAAAAAAACACAGTGATAGTGGTGCCCATACAGTCCTGTCCATATTATAATTTTGAATTTAAATCATACTGTTCCTTTCTCCGCTGTTAGCTCCATGTGATTTTATAGTAAACTATAAAATATGCTAAAGGTAAGTGTTAAAAGGTAAGAGTTCGTGGAGCATTTTTCTAGTGGGAAGGCCTGAATATTTATTTTAACATCGGAGCTTCTCAGCCTGTCTGATAAACCGTGAGATTCGTGAGATTAACGCTTCTTTGCGTAAAACGTCGAGCAGTGTGATGCCTGAACTTCCTGCAGTGTGTTTCGCCATATAAGGTACCTCCTCCCCATCGCAGACATCTTGCCAGGTCGTTCCCAGTGCCAAGGGGAAGCACACACACGGGGGGGTTCCTGTCCAAGTTGGCTTTATCTGGAACACGGAGTGAGGACGGGACAAATATCACGACTACTTACAAAACAAAGGAGACTTGACCTCTGCGTCAACATGGACATCAATCTGTTTTGTACACGTTGTTCTAAAATGACAGGTTCATATGAATGTCCAGTTGTGCTGTCTATTTCCAGACACATTCTGCCTGCGTTATTACCTCTCTTTGTTTTGATTGATAAAAAATTGAGGCAATTTCTCAAAGCCTGAACAAGTAACAAGTCTTCAAGACCAAATAGAGCAAGTGATTTTTTCCCCCAAATGATGACTAATATGTTATTTTTCAACTCACATAATCATCCCATTTTACTACCCCTGTATGTGCAAGCTTGGATGTAATGAAAGAGTTTTTTTTTTTTTTTATATGCACCCTAAAGTATGTTTTACCAATTCAGCCAGAAAACAAGAGTGACATTGATTTTTCAAACTAATCAAAATAAATGCAATTTTCCAGAAAGGGAAATACAGTGTTTCTTTTTTACTACAATGTAAAATGGGGATCAAAATGGGGGAAAAAACATCATTGCGTTACAGTTGATTTGGAAGTTTCGAAAAATAAATGGAGTTGCTGTTATTCGGGAAATATTACATGGACAAATTTCTGACAGCACAATTATGTTTTGTCATACAGTTAAGTAAAATGTACAGTGCAGTGTGTAACTAATACCTATAAAGTCTAGAATCCAGCCAACGGTCCCATCCCCACCACAGGCTAGCACTCTGAAATCTGGAACATCTCTGAAGAAATTCAACCTGTCAATGGCACAGAAACACAACACAATTGGAGATATTTCCACCTTCGAACAATTTCTATTTTAACTTTGAACTGACTGATTTGAGAAGCGCAACTTTAAATACCATGGCAAACAATTATTGGCTCCTCTGATAGCAGGCTATGTTTTCGTTCAGAAACTCGTTCATTTATTGAAATCACACACAAAAAAAGCACAGAAGCAACAGAGAAAATATCATAAGGGACTAATAAAAAAACAAACTGCCTTCATACAAAAATTATGTGTACATATGATGTGTCTTTTGATACATGTATTATACAAGTGTATAATACATGTGTTTGCCGGTATTCTACAACTGCAAAAATATACAGCTTTATTTGTTAAGCCATCTAATCCCACAAAATAACACATGTTGCATTGCCAGTTATTCATTCAGTGAGCTAGCCTGTCTGTTCGGAGGCTAATTGGATCATGACAGGCAATGTTCAGTCCAACTTCTTCCGTTCCTTCACAATAACAAAGCCCTAACTGAATGAGTCAGCCTCCAAGCCTCGTATGGCGGATAAATGATTCGCTCAATTACTCTCCAACTGGGACTGCAAACCATATTAGACGCAAAACAGACGGCCACAAACATGAAAGGCAACTTTGGGAATATTTAAATACCAAGAAACAAACACTTAATTTGGGCTAATTGCATTATTGAGGCAGCTAATTGACAGTGGTGTGTTCGGCTACCGAGGCCTGCAGTGTTCGACGGTGACCGGTCACTTCGCTAATGTGCACTGTATTACGTACACTTGACAAAATATTAACAAGGTTACTGTCGGGCAAAGTCATCTGGAATGTTCTTAGCTCTTGAAGACTGGGCTCCTCTGAGTGCAACGCATGCAGCCCTGGCACTGTCGGAGAATAGAGTCAATACAGTTACTCTTTCAGCCACGTACATTAAAATCAATATAAAGGAACAACATGGCAGACAAGGTCAGCCCTGAAACAATATGTAAAATAAAGCTATGCCACCTTATGCACAGTCTGAATCAGACTGGCTACTGCATGCTTGATTATATATTCCTTTTCAGGAGTCTTTTTCAAACCTAATTAATGCCAAACAACATCACAGCACGCCGATGAAGTACTCCTGTGTACTTGCCAGTGGACGCCAACTCCAAACTGGGGGAGCCTTATGCATGGAAATGACCGATTCATTTTCTTAACCTCAGAAGTGAAAAATAGGAAACCCAATTTTCACCGCACCACGCAATGAGATGCCGCTGTCCGTATGCGCGATCACACTTGGTAAGAATTTCACCCTTCTCTTATACGTCAATCATCTCTGAAACGGTCCCTTCCTCGACATACACAAATATGTGTTATGTGCATACTGCTTGTCCATGTGCTAGGAGTTTGTTATCCCCAGTATTTATGTGTGGTCGCCTTTATTGGGTCTGCACCATGTCTCTGAATTCAGGGGAGGTCTAATAGCACAGGCCTATGCAGCATGTGATATTGGCCATTATCTGTATGCAACAGCTGCAGAATGTATGAGTGTGTTTGTAAACACTTGATCATAGCCAATTTGATTTTGGAGGTAACTTAGAGGTGTGGAGTGAAATGAAGTTTGAGAGAGTAAATTCTCTGTCTGCTTGTTCCATCTAATTATCCATCCCCTTTAAAGGTACACTCCACGATTATGGTATATCGCAACCTGATGTCTGCCTAAGCTCAAGGTTTATGTTTGAAACACCACTATACATGTACATGTAGCTGTAGGGGGGAGGGTAGAGAACGGTGCGCGCCTAGGAGTTCGGTCTGGGGGTAGAGAGGAATTTTAGCCGCTCAGCGCTCAGGTTTGGGAGAGGCAAAATCCACACACAAATCGAGGAGTGTATCTCTTGACTCTTCCATTCGAAGCGTGTCCAACTTACCCTGGCATGGGTCCGTTCTTGGCCAAGTTGTACACTTGTCGAGGGTTCAAAAGATACTGGAATTTTCGGTAAATCCTGAAAAAGCGTGCATGCAGGGATAATGACAAACATCACTTCACAATAATGAAATTCGAGCTTCCTTCAAATCTGACAGACAAGGCCTAGACGTCACCAGCACAGTGACTTCTTAGTGTCATAGTAACGGACAAAGACGAATATCCAATCACAGCGTGTACCGGACTGGGCAGCTGGGCGGGACATACCCAAAGCCCCTCGAGGGGAGGCCATTAAAAAGACTAATTCATTTTAATTTCAATTTCATTATATCAACTGGCTCAAGTCATATTTTGATCTCATAATTTAAACAAATGAGGCCTGGCGTAATAAGGGGGTGAGAAAATATGTTTCAGTAATAACCCAATTAGCCCTGGGTCAGAGAAGGGGGACTGGTCGCGCTGACGGTGTGAGAGCAGCGTGTCACAAGTGGCGCGGCTCGGGCGAGGCTGCCACATTAGGTAAATGTTTTAGTGTTTCCATGGGGCTATAGAGAGAGTCGGGCACTCAGCAGCCCAGGGGGGGCCTACGTGGTCGCTTCCCCTCCTTCGACGGAGAAAAGAAGGGTCTTAGAGGGCCCCGGCTAGGCCGTGCTTACCTTTCCCCCTGCTTCCCCCCGCTCTTTGGGTTTACAAACACCAGAAGTGGATGAGTGCCATCTATTGTTGTGATCTGAACAGGGTATGTCAAAAAGAAAAGAAAAAAATATTCAGTCTTAAGGGTTTTCATTCCTGCAGCATCCACACACACACACACACACACACACACACGCACACGTCATTTTAAATGATGCAGCGCTTCCCAAAAAATTATTTACCGCCACATTTTCGAAAGCATTAATCACGGGGGGAGAATCGATAACTCAATTTGATGACCTGCGATTAGCAGGTCATCAGGGGGGGGGGGGGGGGAAGAAAAAAGTTATTTGTCACCGTTTGCTAAACAAGGCAAGGCAGTTTGTCTTGAGAGACAGGAGCAACCCAGTGAGGGGGAAACTGTTACAAGTGGTAGTAAAACAGTGCTAGACAGCCAGGACAGTGCTGGAAGGCAGGGGAACGCCGCGCGCAGCATAAACAAGCTCTAATCCAGCGGACTGTTAAAGTCCTCCTTCCTGCTGTTTGACTGGAACGGCGCGCCCGGCGCGCTCCCTGACACAGATGAAGCGCTTAACTCCCCATCTCCTATCCCAGCAGGCCAAGGGTGAATTAATGAGCTCCCTGTCCAGTCTGGAGTGATCCATTACTTCCTGTAATTATAAATAATAATCCTGATTATTATGCTGGTTAGCCTGCGAGAGGCAGAGATGGATGTGACTGCGATGTGATGAATCATATTGCTCTCGCAGCCACGCGCCGACGAGCAGTCGCCACCGATGACAGGGGGTTGTCTGGTAGATTTGAGCGAGGGTCAGGCTGTGACGGGCTGTGTTGTACGTTGTACGGTCCTGATTATAAACTGTCTGACTGCAAGGGTCATGTTTATTCAGCCCTCCATTAAGGCCCTCTCACTCCAAAACAAGTACTCGCTATTTGAGATACATTGGACACCTACTAACTTTATCAATTAAAAGTAATTGATAAAGTTATGGTGAAATGTTGAGCCACACATGCTACAGTACTTAAGCGTAAATAATCTTTGGTGACAAATGTACTCAAAATAAAGTGCTGTGAATGGAGACCGTACAGTTTTTATTTCACATTGTGGGATTTGTTGTGTAACTTTAAAACCACCAGAGATCATGATGGGATAGCTTTAGATACCTGCAGTCCTTGGCCATCCACCGTGACAGAATTGGCTCTCTGCATCTTGCCTCGGCTGGACTGGCTGGACCTGGAGTCTTTACGCACAGTTGACTGTCTTTCCTGGGGTTAAAGGTCAAGGTGAGGGAATGTCAAAGGAGAAATACATTAAGAACTTAGAGACATATACACTATTCATTCAAAAATATATATTTAAAAAAAAAAGATAAAATGAGTTATTGTGTTTTTTTATGTGAATTTTTAAGACAATTTTTTTAAATCTTTATTTACAATTACAATTACAATTGTAATTGTACTTTATTGAATTTTACTAAATTGATCATGAACTTCAATTATGTTTCCTGTTTTGAACACAAACACAAACTTAAACACAAACTTCTAAGCTCTTATAAGGTTTGCTATATGGAGCAACTGTTTCTGTGGCGCTTAACAAAACACTTGACAGATCTACTGCGATGGGACCGCTGACCATGGTGGGCTCACCAGCACTACGGGGCAGATGGTATTGGGGGATAGGATGTGATCCTTCAGGGGTCCACAGTCACACTCAGGTTTCACATGGGAGGCACACTTGTTATGGAGCTGGAGGAGGTGACGAAAGTTATTAGCAGCCAACTCACGTCAATAACACTACAAGTTCAATTTCACAATTTCGACTGCGTTCACTTTATTTGCATTGTGGTGTCGCCCCTGTTTTATTTTCTATTAGCTTACAACTGCAAACAAGGCTTCCGGAGTGTAAATTGGTTGGATGACTCGAGAGCTATCAAAGGTGCAAAAAAAAGAAACCCTCAAAAAGAAACAGCAGTGGGGAAATAATGAGGAGCTGGTAGCTTCTCTTCGGGTGGTGGCGTACCGTGATTTGGCACCACACACAATGGAGCCCAGTCAGGCCCTGGTAACACTTAATGGTTTTGTGACACCTGTCACACTTGGTGGGGCAGTTCCCCTCCACCCAGAAATGGTGCATTACCTGTGGAGAGACAGAGAGATGGAGAGAGAGAGCGCGCAGGGAGACACCAAGCAGGGGTGGAAACGATTGAGAACTGAAACCAGTTGGGAAACAAAAAACAACAGCTACTGTACAAGCTAATAAGCTAGAGAGAAAGAAAGAAAAGAGAGAGCGGCAACTCTCAGATCAAATAAGGCTGTCTGGTGCGTCAGCCGTGCTGTTAAACCAGGCTTATCCTTGTAATTAGCAATGCTTGGTAGCAGACTGAATTGTTTTAATTCCATTAGAGCAAGACAAGCCCTTGGCCTAAGCTCCATGGAGCATCGATGATCGAAGCGTGCCGACTACTAAACACTCCAATTGGATGCACCTCCGTGTTTTTCTTGGACTTGACGTAAGTCTTGATACAAGACGGCGGCGCGCGGGCCACGCAACGCTCGTGGACTGTGTACTTGCAGACTGGGGGAGGTAAAAAAACAAAAGAAGTTATTTCTGGTTCTACCACAAATACCTCACAGCAAATGAGATGTTTACTACTTACATGAGCAGCAAAGGCCCTGTTTGCCCAGGCCGATCAGCATGTTAAGACACAGGTTACAGTACGCTGGCTTGTTGAAGTGTTTCAGCCTCCACACGTGCTGGCCGTCGTCCTTTACATTCTGGAGGGAGGGTCAATAAGCGCATGCCTGACTGTCATATGCAGCATTCGGGTAAGATATTTCCACAAGCCCTGACTATATTTATACAGTATCACCTGCTAGATATTGTACTGTATAATGTCCTCTATAAATGCTTGTGCATACAATACAAGCAAAAAATAAACTGACTGATTTATTTATTCATTTAGTCTACATTTTGGAGGGAAAACCAATTACTGCATGTTTAGTTGATTAAATAAATGTTTGTCTTTGTGATCGGCGGGATTGGATAAGGATTGAGTTTGTTCACTGTTTACAAAGACACTTTATTTCATTTATTGAAAGGCGAACTTTCAATATAATATTTAATACAGCTGCAGAAAGATGTCGTGGGAGCAAATATTATCATTAATAAGTGTAAAAACAACCGGACATGAATTTTCTATTGCCTATGGAGTGTAACTGACATTAATTTATAAAGTCAAGCCTAGACAATAAAAAAACTGATCAAATTGTTCCATCTAGTGGTTACTTTGTGAAGTGCAATATTTCATGCCTAAGCAGAAATTCACGGCTGACATTGACATGTCCTGAAACTGTGAAAGGGCTGGGTTCAAAACATTTTATAGAATGTGAAATAAATATATGTTACTCACATTAAAACAATAAAAAAGGCCTGAGGAGGTGGTGACAATAAATACAAATAATATTCCTTTTACTTAGAATGATTATGATTATCATGTACAAAAATAATAGTGGACATGGGTAATAATTTAGGAGGAAGTACTGATATCTTTCTTCCTGTAAGAGGAGTGCGAGCCAGCACAAGAATGGAGCTAAATAGAACAGCTTATTATAAAATAGCTATTGAAAATAGTAAAACATTTCAAATTATTACATTTGTCAAATTGAGATAGGGTATAATCTCCGAGAGAAGATTTAGCCAGTGTGAGCACACAAACTATTTTTCAATACGTCCTCATCCTGTTTGAACCAGTGTATTAAAGGCCCTATAAACCCACACGTGTTAATTTAGCTGATTAGACTATTGCTAATCAAGCAGCATATACTCAAAATAACCAATCATAAAGAAGGTGTTCCGTTTCCCGTCCTAACAGGTGCTACAACAGTGACATATATTGTAGGACGTTCAGGGAGGTGTCAATCAAACGGAATGTGTACACAGACATTCTTGAGAGAAGGTCTCGTCAGCCACATTAAACCAAAGCTGTCACCCGGCTGCCCTGTACAGGCCCTTTAAAACCTATTCTTACCGTCTCCAGGCCAAGTAGAACCAGCAGAGGGATAGTGGTCATGCCTCCCTGGATCCACTCTTCTAGTGACACGGTACCATCGTGGTCGTAGTCGATCTCCTGCATCATCTCTTGGAGGATCTACACATAAATGGTCATTACATACAATTTCTCTCACATATATTTCATTTCACAGCCTGTAGTAAATACTGCTAAATACTAGGCTTACAAAGTAGAAGTAGTAACCATTTTCCTTCCGTTGCGCACTTAACAAAGTGATTCTAGTGTTGTTTAGTGCGTGGGAGGAGCCAATTCATGATCGCTAATGATGTGCTAACAGAACAATAAGGCAAAAGGGATGGAATGAACTAAAGATAAACTACTGTAAAGACAAGTGTTTGATATAAGTTGTCTGATTAGACCTCTGGGACCACTTGTACACCCTGTGTCTCACTGCTCACACCTGTTAGGCTGGACAACTCACACATTCTTTATTGTTGGTTTATGTGGTTATAAGTGGTTGCTGACATCAGCAACTGAACAGCATTTGTAACAGAGGTCTAATCAGTCTGTTATCTCAAACACCATATATATATATATATATATATATATATATATATATATATATAATTGTATTATCTCCCACTGTGTTCACCCTGCTATGAATTGTCTATCTTCAACCTGGGAAGGTGCAGATAGTTTAGCGATACAACTAAGCTCAAATAAGGCAGGGTAGAAATACTCAAAACCACATTCACCTCCTGACCTCTAGTGGTCACCAGTGGTAATGGCCTCAGCCGTAACATTCATGTGCCTACTGTCATTAGTACTGCAGCATTAACACTGTAAGGATGTAGGATAAGTATAAATGTATAAAGGCAGACCTTTCCTGTCGATACGATATGATGATACCATTCCATACCGGTTTTAGTTCAGTTACATCCCACTCCAGATATTCCGCTACATGCATCATCTGTGATATAATGTGCTCCAGCTCCTGCAACAACACAGGGGCAACAATATTAAAAAATTCCCTTTTAAAATTAAAGCAAGCATTCAAATTTAACAAGTGACATTAGTTTGTTGCTATGCTGCTCTTTATTGTAACCAACAAGTATATTTCACAATCAAACTTTTGAAAATCAACAACCCAAAAACCCACCCCCCCTCCTCGTCTGCTCCCTCCCTCTGGAGCCCGTTGGTTGGCCATTGTGATGCTCCATTGAGCTGTGTGCATTCATGTGACTGACAGGCAAGGTAGATTTGCCGGACCAATCAAAAATCCGGTGTCAAAAATCTATCAGTGATAGCAGACAGATGTCTATGGCATTTCTAAAAAATATACTAAATTTACAGCTTTTAAATCCTACCTACAGCGTCTTTAAACTGTACAAAACATTAAAGTGGTTCATTTTAGAATAGAACTTGTTATACATGTGAAAGAATCATTGTTTACCGAGCTGTCCAAAGAACCATTCCCATCTGTGTCATACAGGCGAAACATAACTGTGGAGATAAGAAAAGTTATTAACACATATTACACATTGAGAACATAAAACTACAACAATACTGTTGCAGACATATTTACAGGAGAAGCTCTTCTCTTTCTGAACATCGCTGTATTTACACTGAAACTTTAACTGCCGTCCAATCACCACTCAAAAACGTTACCATGGAAACAAACAGCTCCCACTGTGATTGGTGGTCACATTACGGGGCTAGAGGAACATGCTGAGGCGGCAGCATGTTGACACCACCATTACATCTCTCCGATATTGCCACAATGCTTTTCCTACTAGGGTTCTACTGTTTGAAAGACCGGCTGAAAGGGCAGCTAATGAGGAGCTAATTGACAGCTTCCTTTGGCATCGCGCCACTTTGGCTAAAAGGAAGGAGAAATGAGGTAAGCACTTGTTGGCCGACGGTCGGTGGTCCAGTTGGGAGGTGTTTGAGGCGAGCCAGAATGGCAGAGGCCACCCGAAAAAACTGATAGTGTGCAAAAAAAAGAACAAGGGGTTTTGGTTAACCTCTGCATTTGTACTGTTAGGTAGTTTAGCTGAATTAAGTAAATTAGGTAATGACTGGGTCCGTAGCCATACTCAGATTTAGAAAATATTGTCTGTTTCACATTGTCATATTATATGCCTTGAGATGGGTAAAGCAATTTGAATCATTTAGAAGTGGAATTTCTCTGGGTTGCTTCCCAGACAAGGATTGCAGACCAGGAAATGAGAGTCTTGAGAGCCTCAGATAATCTTCTGTAAGAAATTAATGAGAAATCAATGCATCAACCACCTAAACTCATGTACATGGACCACAGCCGAATAGAGGCAGTTTCTAAAGCACTCAGCAGAGGGCAGTGTCTACTTCAAGACAATGCAGACTAGAGAGCAATTCTAAAAGGAAGGGATGCTCTGTAGATAATAACGCAAAAGCAGCACCAACTGAATTATGCATGTACTATACCTACAGTTAATGACAACTTTAAATTTTTTCATGAGTGGATGATATTTATAGCTGGACATCAAGTCTAATGTCCACTTAATAAATGAAACATCCTGAGTAAATTGTGTTTTAAATTAAATAAAGCAATGTCGATTTATAGTGTGCTTCTAAAATGTTTATAAATAAACATCAAGAGAGGCGTTGTAGGACATAGTACAGTCCTTTAAATAATAAATGTAGTTGATAATCATCTAAGGAGACAAGGAGGACACTCCACAGAGATTACATTTTCATCTTAAAGGAACACTCCTCGATTCCGCAGCCATTACCGAAAATGAGGAGTGAGTGGAGAGGAGTGCAAGTCACTCAGCTCTCAGGTGTGGGAAAAAGATACACTCTCAAATCAACAACAACCGTCTGTTGTGCCGGTTTCAATCACAAGTGTCACTCTCGACACAAATTAAGGAGTGTCCCTTTAAGGGAGATCAAGGCTAGAACACCAAACAGGGCAGAACATATAAGCCTCATTGATTGAATTCATATCAAATTCACAACATCTCCCTTTTTACAAAACACACTGTCACATAATACACGAAAGAACACTGAAAAATGAGGAAGAGTAGTAATGATAAATAAAAGAGAGGTCATGTCAGGGAGCACTCACACTCCAGCTTGTCTTCGGGACGCCCGCCCTCTAAAAGAGACAGATAGCACACGATGTCCTTCAGCTGCACTGTTTCCAGAGGCATGGGCAGAGCAGACATCTTCAGAGGGGTCGAGTTACCTTTTATGAGCTTTAACCCTGCAGAGTGATGCAGATGAAAGGTGACATTACACAGCTGTATTGATTAATGGTGGTGGTGTCCCACTAGCCAACATGTGATTGAAAATCGACTGCACGGTATTTATGTATTGTGTCTCTGTAGTTCTAGTGTTATATTGTGTTTTTATTGTAGTATGGGTGTATTATTAACTTTTCACTCTAGTGGTCTGGTAATAATGTGCTTGATAGATTCATAAACATTTCGAAAAGATGTTGTTTTGCACACAATTTGTGCAAAACATCTTTGGCCACTCAAATGTAGAAAACAGGTGCTCTTTGGAAGGAGAAGTGAAAATAGCTGGCTCATAGCCAGAAAATGTTCCAAGGCAACTCTTTCTTGAATAAAAAGCCTTTATGGACTGTACTGGGCTATATTATAGAGGTAAAAACAATGCTGTCTTCAGCAGGGTGTAAAAGAAAACCTGAAACCTTTTCAGATATTGATTTTGTTTTGTATTAGATGGATACTCACTGTGTCATTCAGACATCAAGAAACAATCACCTGGTCCATTAGACCAAACTGAGAGACTCGAGCCAAGAAGGTGGTATATCATTGAAGCCAACGGGGTTTTTCCATTTCAGTAACTCAAATACAAGAACCACTTGACTTGCCTACCCCAAAAACTAAAAATAAGTCACAGCAGAAATGCCCGGACAAGAGTCAAGTACAGGATGACGGCACTTGAGGAAATAACAAACTGAGACTACACGTTAATGTATACAGTGTACATGTACTGTAAGTACAGGACCCCCAGACGCTGTGTACATAACTTAAGGGTTTGTTAGGGTAAAGGTACTATTTATACACTTGCCAGAGACTTTGGGTCTGTCAGAGTATGATGGACTGGGTTTGGGTCCCTTGTTGCTGAACGACATGAAGAGGTGCTGGCAGAACTCTCCTGGCAGTTCACTCTCCAAGAAGGTCTGCATGAAGAGCTTGAAGCCTTCAAAGTCAATCTCCTGAAGGGCAACAACAACATACGGTAGTCTATATGTACTGTATGTATTTATAGATGGACACATTACACTGTGCTGTAGTTTCATGTAATTCTGCTAATATTAATGTAGAAAAAAAATACATCATCCATCCTGAAAAATGTTACAATGTTCTGCTAGGGTACATGATCGATTCCTGTGAAATTCTACATTATATATTAATAATATATATATTATTATTATATAATTCTTTACGTGTATCAATCTCTTCCATTTTAAAACTATTCGATAATCTTAACCTATTGATTGGTTGGTTAATTGGTTGTTTGACCTAACACTGGTCCACTGGGAGATGGGCACGGCCTTGTGAGGCCACCCTGCCGGTTTCACTTTTACATTTGGGCCCTATACAAACTTTAATTATTGTAAACTGTTTGAACCATTTTTCTTTCTGTCTATATAAAAGCCGTATAAAACACTATACAACCCTCTATAAAAAACTTAGACATATCAGTCATAAGTAAAGAGATAGCAATTACCTGGCTGAGGATTTCTTGTTTCTAAAGTGCGCAGCATTGTAGAGAAAAAGATACACGTTTCACATAGAAACAGTATGTACTTACTGTAAAACCTTCAACATTACAGAATTGATCAAGTGTTATCCCATAACACATCAGTATTTACTCAATTCAAAACATCCATATAGACTTAGATAGATAGGAGCAAGCAAGACCGCTAACCACAGATTTTTACCGGAGATATTGTGACAGACAATTGCTTAAACCAACATTAGCAATACATTTCAACATGTATGCGTGCGGCTGAATTATTCACGTGAAACAATCTAGTGTTTAATGGAACATATACAGTACGTTGGCCAACAGTACCTCTTCTGGGTTGTATTTGGCCAACACTCCATCTCCATGGAACTCCTCTAGAACATCTTTCAGCTTCTTAGTTGAGTCTAAGGAAATATTAGAAAAGTGTTAATTGCAAAATGCATTTATGGAGAATGCAAAACATCATGTCTATACCTCTCCTCCCGGCAGCGCCTTCTCCAACTGACTTTTTGTTTGGGACTATTTAAGTTTCACCGACAGCGCTAGGTACTAATAAAAATACGCTTTGCGCATTTATTGCTTCAACATCTGCTTGTGTTCTCCTCTGGCTCATGCATACTCTTGCATACAAAAACTGTATTCTACAAATACTGTATGTATTAATAACCAGTATCAGGACAGTGAACCTGTTTTAACTACACATTACCGCTTTAAGCAATAATGTAGGTTGTATGAGTGTTCTGTCATATTTATGACTCATAAACAAACTCATTGTGCCAAGCAAAGGTGTATGGAAACCGCTTTCCTGCTACATCAATAATGGTGGCAGTGGCGCAGGGGTTAGAGTGGCCAAAATATTGCTGGTTCAATCCCGGCTTCTTTCTGGTTAAGTGTTGAGGTGTCCCTGAGCAAGACACCTAACTAACTGGTCCCAATGTGTTGGAGGACACCACCACCTACTGTGTGAATGGGTGAATGTGAGGTAGTGATGCACAGGGCTTTGAATAAACCCTTGTGTGTTCGAAAAGCGCATCCATTCAACTCTCACATTTTTGTGAAAGTTGAAGTCCTGTTTTAAGCTGTTGTTACAGTGCAACACATTTCCCACACTGACTTCAGTTCAGACAGTGTTTGACTTTTTCAGTCTGGTTCCTATCAGAGAATCTGTTAAGATTTATAGTTGCCTTGCCATTCTGGCTGCGCCGAGGCCTCACAGTTTTGCCATTATGCACTGTACAGATCATGTGCAAGAAACAAATGTGTCACGCTGGCCTGGGTTTCTCCTTCTATCAGCGGTGACTGTCATTAGCACATCATCTACACAAACCATTATGGTGGAAGTGATTATGTATTCGCTGATTGCCTGTCACACTCACAGACACGCACAGCAGAATAATGGCCTGCCCGCCAAATCCCACTAATGACTCGACCATTGTCTACCGCGCAGCTATCTGGAGGACCAAAAGTCTCCCCGCGAAAAAGTTGTGGCATCCTAAATTCTCTGCTGTAGCGCTGTCTTGGAAGACAAGGGAACTAATAAAGAAATAATAGAATTGCCTTCGGTCTGGACCTAGGTGTCCTGCTCAGCGCACGGGGGGGATTACGGCGTGAGGAAAGTGTGCGCAGCTTGCTGGAACGATGCGACGTGGGAGAGATAAAGGCAAAGATGAAGGGTGTGATGAGGAGGGAACAAGGGGAAACGTGAAGACCATTATTGAGGGGCGGCTGAAAGGAATATTTTATTACCTGTGTCTGTAACAAAGACTCTCTCAGAGTGTACGTGATTAACCGAATCTATCTAACGTGCCCACACATCTAAATGCACACACTCCTCTTCTCTTGTTCATCTGTTCATCCCCTCTAGCTATTTCTCAATCCCTAACTCTCTGGTACTGAAGGGTTTTTAGGTGATTCCCTCTCTGCATATTTGTGAAGCTCTTGTAGAATTTTTGCGTAGAAAGGCCCTCTCTGTTACAATAAACATAACAATTACGGATGGTTACAAAACATGAAAACAAGGCCATCAATTGCATCAGGACACGATAATAGCATCCGTCATGAGAGTTATGAAGGGCCCCTCGTAGCCAGAGACAGTGTTTTCACCGGGCGCTAAGCAATTAAGAGGAGAAATGCCACGGCCAAATAAAACACGTGGCTGTTGGCAGAAATCCCGGGTGAAAAGTATTCATTATTTAGACTCTGACTTGCCTTTGTGAAAAGAACCGTCGGTTAAAACAGGGCTGTAGTACAAATGTATGTAGCAGAAAGAGGTACAGTATGTAATCTGATTTGAAAATAAATTCTGCTCGACAAATTCACAACCTGGTTCAAACCACAAATTCTCCCAGTCAACGCAGCAGGTGTCAAGATTTTCCATCGCAGGTGCCATTTTCAAATGATGAATTGTATCAACACAAATGCCAGGCAATCCGAACACAGTCTGGTAAGCAGGGGAACCATTTTTTTGTTGTGAATGAATCATTACGGGCCCAAACACCACCAGACAGATTAAATGCTGGAGCTTTCAAATTCCACTAGGTGATTATGTGATCCATCTCTTATTATCAAAATGTGTTGGGTTTTTTATTTAGAAGATTTTCAACCTTGTTGGGGTGGATTAAACTGCAATTTTCAACTGAGCAGCAAATGACAAGTTGCTTCTTCATTCATTAGTGCTGAGGTGCAAGGGGTAATGTTGCCACAGCATAGTGTGTGTGTGTGTGTGTGTGTGTGTGTGTGTGTGTATGGGGGGGATGCATGTATGTTTATTTGTATGTGTATGTCATATGGCTGTGTATGTACATGGACAGGCGCACACATAGTTCTAGACTTGTATATCTAGAAAATTACTTAATCTTGTAAATGAGAGAATGAATCTTGTAAATTGCTACCACAGATTCTATTTTGTCCTGGACGGCATGAAAAGTACACCTTGGTGCCAGACAAGCACACCACCTGTTGGACATGAGCAACACATAGTTCTTTCGGGGAAGACTCACTTTCTGAAAATACAGAACAAGAGACTCTTAGAGCAATGCAGTTGTACACACAATTTCACATTTGCACCCACAGAAACAGCCACAGAATGAAGCGGACACACACACACACACACACACACACACACACACACACACACACACACACACACACACACACACACACACCTTTACTTACACTGAGCATAGTCCTGGAGCAGAGAGAATTCAGCTGGGGTCAATGTGACCCACTGGTCGTGGTTGGTCATTGTGTTGGTTCCTTGTCTCTCTGTCTTCCTAACATGCCCCTGCAAGCATCATACACTGGCCAGCCACTCTGGAAAACAACCCCACAAAATAGTTAAGATGTCTGTTTCATGCTCTGGCACAGCACTCTCTACTAACACTATCGCACTGAACACGGTAATGGTTTTAAATGGTAGGGTGTAGGGTTGGGTACGGAACGCTGTACTTTTAAGGGTACCGAATTACGTCGGTACCTAACGAGTACCAATTCATGTCAAATCAGTCGTGCCAAATGTCGGTACCTGAGAGCGCATCTGGGTGAGAGAGTAGAGAGAAAGAGAGAGAGAGAGAGAGACTACGTCACCCCTGCAGCTTGTTCAGTGTTGGTGGGCCGAAAGTGGTCCCAAGTGTAGTTACACGTTTCAAAACGTGACGCTGCAAAATTTGTGATACGAAATCCCAAGCTGGCCATGGCAACATGTCTAACCAGAGGAAACACCCGGCCAAACACTAAATATTTCTAAAAGCTGAAGAGTGTACCGTATTTCTCCCGCAACAACCGCAGCTAACATTAGCAGCACACCTGCAGCCAGCGGCGAGAGAGAGTAAAGTACCAAAAAGTTACCGTTAGGTACCGGTACCGAATTCGATCTACTGGTACTGGTATCGGTTCAAATGTGAACGGTACCCAACCCTAGTAGGGTGTCATTTTGACCACAGGGGGCAGGGTTGAGCTCACACAAGTTCCTGCTAACACATACAGTAAACACTGCATCGGTCCTGTTGAAGTGTGGAAATATTGACTCTGTTTATGTTACACACTGTATTTGTACATGTCACTTATATTTCTAATAATAATTCACACAATTATTTGAAATATTCTAAACAGTCTTTTGCAGTATAAACCAACCAAATATAGTATATAAAGTTGTCATACTGTATATACACAAAAGTACTACTAAAAGGTAAAATGAAGGATGTGAAGGTTACTACAGTAAAACAAAGATAGCTTGATATTACATTCACTCCATGAAATATTACTCCTTACCTTAGGGACAAATTTCTACCACTGATTCCAGAGTTAGAGCTCTTCAGCCCCTGTGTGTATGCGTGCGTGCGTGTGTGTGTGTGTGTGTGTGTGTGTGTGTGTGCGTACGTGTCACTGTTCAGTGGCAGGTGTGATGTTACTTGGGGGATCTCTACACATGTACAAACACATCTCCTTTAAGCAATCCATTAAACCTTAACTCCAAAAGAACCCTGACATAAGAAAAAAATGACATAAGCTAAATATTTATGGGTTAACAGGGCAGCATTTACAGTAGAACTATAACACACAGTTATATAAACTGAGAGCAATAGTCAGCAATGGTCAATAGTCAATAATGTAATATATATATATATATATTGTAATATATATATATATATATATATATATATGTATATATTTAGGCTATATAATGTTGTATATAGCATAATATACATTCTGAGAGCAACGGACATATTCAGTACCGTATATTCTGTGTCAGGTTAAACAGCAGTAGCTGTGACAGAATACACAAATACTGAAAATACACACAGCAGAAACGAGTTTCCTGCCATTCGCCTTGTTTATCAGAGATCTGCAGTACAAAGCAAGCAAGCTTTCAAAGTCCTCATAGCCTCACACCGACAAGCACTGACGCACACATGACTCCTCTACCGCCTGGCCACAGCGCACCATACCGTAGGCGCGCTCTATCTCATTTGTAAAGCCTAAGATGCAATGCTTTTCCCCCTAATAATAAACAGCAGCCCAGCGTTATCATATAAGCTCCATCACTGCTCGCTGGTGCAGAGAGGAGACCCTGCGCTCCAACAACCAAACTAGCTTCCAGCGGCAGTTAGATAACGCCTGCTGCCACGACTACTCAGCATTAACACACACACACACACACACACGAACACTTTACAACACAACAGGCGTTCAACATGCGCCTCACCTGCTACTCAGCCCAGGTTCACAGCGACAGCACTGCTGAAGGAGAGGGTGCAGACGTTCTGAGGATAAACTCGCGCATGCGCGTGCTTCTCTCGCACGCACTACACTCACACACGCGTGCGTTTACGGCATCGTACCCTCATCGGAATCTTCCGGGCAACGCAGGAGGAGAAGTCGTGTGCGCGCGTGTGTGAGATCTGACGTGTTGTGTGTGTGTGTGTGTGTGTGTATGTGTGTGTGTGTGTGTGTGTGTAAGAAAGACGGAGAGAGTAGGTTCATGTGAGACATGCGCTATCTGCTTGTTTTTTTCCGAGAGCGTCTGGTCAGTGCAACAGTGCCGGGGATGCTGGGAGGAGAGCGAGAGAAAGAGGGAGAGAGAGATAGAGAGAGATTCCACCCCCACCCTGCAATGCCTTAGGTCCTGAGCGCTCAAACTTATACTATATGTCCCTCTGTGACTCTCTCTCTCTCTCTCTCTATCTATCTATCTCTCTCGAGCCCACAAACCCCCCTGAGCCCTTACCATGACACGCGTCAGCATTTTGCAGTTGTGGGCAGTGAAGAGACTTGTTAAGCCCAACGTCCAGGGGGCTAATGGGAAATGAGAGAGAGAGAGAGAACGCATGATGACGCAAGGAGGCACAGAAGATAATTAAGTGACATGCAGAACTATTTACTGTCCTCCAACACACAAGTGTGAAGGTGTTAAAGGGACATTGGACTTTAATAAAACTCTTGACTGTATTGCTTCCTTAATATTACAGTAGGTCCACACACTGGCGTTTAGGGAAAAATATTCCATTTGTATTTTACAACCTTCATTGGTTTCCAGTTGTATCTCTGGTCGAAATGATTTCTGGTAATGTATTTTACATGATTCGTTGGTATCTAGCGTGTGTCTACGAACCTGGTAGATGTGTGGTTGAGAAACAATGGTTAAAAACAAAAAAATCATGTTTGGTGGATTAAAAACAGTTTTGGTGGATTAAAAGATTTCTCTCTTATTGTCAGTGGACTATTGGCTATTTAACTATTTTAGTTGATTATGACTTTAAACTGTGTGAATGTGAAGCAAAATAGAAAAAATGCTATGCAAATAAAACCATGAGGAATACATGGCTATAGCATTTAGTATTTAACTTACGGAACCAAATCAAATTGCTCCCATTCATTCATTCGTTCATTCATTTCATTCGGGTGGTCGTTCATCACAGACATCGCTAACACCTTTCACTACCCGCCTATTATTACTATTTGATTTGACCTACAAGCTTTGGCATGTATTAGATTGAGAAATGGGCCCAGCCGTGACCTAGATGTAGACAATGCGTGGGGGTTGATTGACCAGTGCTCCAATAGCGTTTGTCCTTCAGTGTCAGACTACAGGCTCTCTCATAAGGTCATGTGGTTGTTTACATTGGTGGTGAGAGCTGCTGAGCTGGTTGAAGTATTGACATTTCCTTTGATGAGTTTCTATAGGGAATTCTTTCATCGGAACACATCAGGCATCAACAGGTCTTTTTTTGTATTTAACACAATTTATCTGCTACAGACTACAGCTTTTAACTTGAATAGCACGCATTCATGGTTTTATATGAATATTGAAAACCTATTGGAGTTTAAATCAAAAAGTAGCATTCTGGCTACTAGCATTCTGGTAGCCTTCTAGCATTCACACTTTTATGAGTATTAAAATAAAGAGAATCTGTAAGTCCTTATACATCCAAAATTACACTTAATAACTTAATAGCTTAAGTTACAATATGCTAATTTAAGTCCTAATTTAACAAAAAATGCTGTAGTTTCCAAGATTTTCTGAGGTGTATACTGTACTGTAACTTAATGACGGTTGACAAATACAGTAGCCAATCTATTGGCTCCTATTCTGTTTTGTTAGTCATGTACTGGGTCACGCAAGCATAGTAACCTAGGCAATATTAGGTTAATGAAAAGACACGCACTCTGTGACTCATGTTATTTAGGCCTTAGCCTTTTAGATCCAGTCGTCAAATGACGTCAGAAATGCCACTGAAGAAAGCACTGTGTCGCCGGGGGAAACCGACAGCCAATCACGGCTGGATTGATCATATTTGCGTCACCGCTGGACTTTTCTTTTGGTGTCAGAATGCAGGCCAGACGTCATGCCACTTAATGCATGCTGCACTGTAAGATATGCATGACTCAGAGCTTTTCAAGGTATATGTGAATATGGCTTCTTATGTATAGTATATTTATAAAGAGTGTTATGAACAGCCAGTATTGTATGTCCAGTTTACATTATATTGTTTATAGTGTATAGTTTTCTTTTTGTCACCAAGACAAACTTTTATTGCACACGCTTAGCAAAAAAAATCGCAAAAAAAATCGGGATGAAAAAGTAAATTTCATTCAGAGATATGGAGTTGATCAAAGGAAGTTGTTAAATGTTATATTATTTCACCTCAGCAATCATATTGCCCCATAAAGTAGCAAATATCTCCACAGGCACTATCACAGCTCTATGGTTTCCTGTACTAAATATAGCAGATCAAAAGTGTATGGGACACTGTATCGCAATGGGACCATTGCATAAGGCCCCATCCAACAGCCTGACCTGCTGGCTCCCTGGGGAGTCGAGGGTCGATTGATGTTAGCTAACGGGCAGCTGGACCTGTTTCGTTGCATGTACAGTACAATACACTCACACGCGGGAACACACGGGAGAGGAACGATGCAAAAATCATCACTTTAGGCGACATCATGCTTCTTGGGTTTGTTTAATTTGGACGGCCTCATGTTTCTGTAGTTATTCACAGGGTTTTACTGTATTATTTGTATTATTTTAATGTATGACTACAAGCTGTAAAGCTAATACGTTTTACTACTATTGCCATCAAAAATCTGCTGATCAATAATAGATATGAAGACACAGTGATCGAACATGCACAAACAAGAAAGCAGTATATTGTTATTGTTTGTGTCTTTGTGTGTGTGCGGTGCGTTATATAGTGTCTGTGTGTGTGTGCAGTAGCTACCCTCTGTCTGCGTAGACAGTTGGTGCAGAAAACAAGACCATTATCATAACATGAGTCACTGGAACATTCTGTGGCAGGGAGGGGAAAATATCACATTTGTCGACCCTGCCCATCTGCCTTCTCATGATGAAAGGGGGGAAATGAAGAACGCAGAACAGAGGCAAATTATTTATAATAGATACAGCACACCGGTTTAATTCAGACAGACCAGTGTTTAAATCCATAGTGTTAAAGAAAGATTATTCACAAAAAGGGTCTCTCTGAATGGGATTTAGCCTTGCTTTAGCCTTGCTTTAGCCTTGCTCCAATGGACGGAACATGCTCTCACACTCGCACGTGCCCTGGATCAAACTGACGCACCAGCATCGTGATACTTGCAAGGCAGGAGACAGGGGCCAGGTTAATCTCTAATAACACTCCTGACAATGTGTCAGGTGATGCCCATGTGGTTGAAGCCAGTATAAAAACGTTGTTTTGGTTTAAAACTCTGAGAGCGCCTGCCTCTCCTGCACTTGAATGCTTAGTGGCACTCCTCTCTACTCCTCCCCCTACCGCACTCTGGGTTCACACCATTCTCTACTCCTCCCCCTACTGATATGCCCACTTTCTAAAGCTGGAGTGGAAATATGTGGTTCTGGGGTGGCGCCTAACCCCTACCTGCTCCATGTAATAGCACCATGTAATTGTAAGTCCCTTTGGATAAAAGCGTCTGCTAAATGACCTAATTTTAATTGTGTTGCTACAGCAAATACTTTATATAAACATACACTTTAAAGCTAACCTAACAGTGGGTGAGATGCAATCTTATTTGCAGTCTTTATTGTTTTTCTTGAGCAATATGTCTTAGTTTCATTAAAACAAAACCGCTGGAAGACTTTTTTGCCACCTCATTAGCAATGTTTCATGTATAGGTACAGTAAAGGCTAAGTCCTTTAGCAGCTAAATCAATATGCCAGCGTACTGTCATTTGACATACAGGTCCAATGGTGGAACAGATATATAAATAGACCAACATGATGAGGCTGAAAAAGTTCCATGACACCTGAATCACCTGCAGTTAGTTCAGGTGAAGTTATTTGATTGGCACATTGTGCAGGCAGTGTAATTACAGTTATATTGCTTGATTAAAGAACAAATTATCTTTTAATATATGTAGTGTGTAGAAGAAAATCACAAAAGATTCAATTATATACAGTCAAGCAGATAAAAATTGAAAAATGTCCACTGTGTATTATTACAATGCAGGTCTGTTGCAGGGGGAGAAGATTTGAACTAGGCCTATATTTCAAGGCTATAAAGCTCCGTTGTAATTTTACTACCATTCACCACTATCAATAAGGTGGTGATTCATTCATGTCCCACAGCCGTGTGGGCTTCAGGCCATACAGGGTCGAAATTGCACCATCTGCTGTGCATTCTGTGCCTTACTCCCACTCAAAGGCTGTTTGAGTGGGAGTAAGGCATGGATGTCTCCACAGAGCTGCAGAGCTACCACTTAAAGCACCGATGAATGTTGGATATTTCATGAGCTTTGTTCATAGTTTTGTTATTATTTAGTCATTTATTTATTTATTTATTTATAGGTTATATTGCACTGCATCTATGTTTTATGATAATAACAATGGGAGTTTGGGGATGTGAAATTAGAAAAAAAGTTATTGAAAACAGCAATGTAAAATATAATCTGTACAAATCCATTTATATTTACTACATATGACAGTCGAAGCTATTATTAAATCTCAGAGGTAAGACAAAAAGTTGTTGCATAGACAGTGGTTCAATCAGAATGTTCACAAGCTCTGAATTACTATCAGCAGCACCCTTGTTTTAGCATCTTAATTGCAAAAACAAATTCATTTTCTTATTTTTAAAAAATCATATGGAAAACTAAACATTTGTTTTTATAATTGGTTCTTTAATCCCCAGTAACCCAACATCATAACAGTGATTTGCCAACACAGGTGTCTGTGTACTGCTTAGTTTATAACTTTTTGAGCCATTGTTCCTAAACAGAAGGGGCTCATAGTTTGCAACCCCTCTTGTGCACAAAGTGTACAAGGGTGATAGCAACGATTTCTTTTAAAATCATAGCATAAAGCATAAAAATTAATGAATATTTAAAACCATGAACACCATTAGAAATGTAAGTACATGTACATTTTATTAAACATAATACAACTAGATTAAAAAATAATTAAAAGCTGACGTCTTTCAAAAAGATCCAGTATGCAATTGCATCTCACAGTCAGGTGGGGCCGCCAATTTGCTGAGTTCTCAAACTAAAACTGTGTGGTATGGAGTTGCTGACATTGTTGTAATCTACAGTTTAAAGCAGGAACATGGAAGTGTGTCTGGTGGATGAGAACATTTTGGAGACTGTCGATTCAGTCTGACTTGTTTTTGATGTTGATCAGTTGAGAGAAGCACTGCAGTCCCCAGTACAGCAGAGAGAGGGAGACAAAGACCTAAACAAAACAGACTGCTGTTAGGCCCGTGTGTGTGTGTGTGTCTGTGTGTGTGACTGTATCATACAGTTCTACCTACACAATTTAGTGATTTAGATTAATAGAGATAAGACCAGTTGGGATTCAAATCAGGCGTTTGCATTAAATATTTAGCATGCTAGTATGTTTGCGTGTGTACAGTATGTTAAGATGTGCACAAGCATGTGTGTGAAATATTAGAGAATTATTTATTCGTCATTACAGTATCAACGCATACAGTAAATTGTGGCTTGCATGTGTGTATAAACAAGTAAGATAGGTGTTATTTATGACCGGCAAACGCAAAGACAACACTGTATCACATTCCCTAATTGAAAGAAAACAGTAGGGTGCGTCTGACACAGGGAAGGGGTTCGGAAAGGTTAAGGAGGTGGGTGAAGTCATCTCTCATGAAGCTTGCACGTCGAAGGGGTCGCCGCCACCGGGAGCAGGGGGGTGGAGTGGGGGTGACGCTATTCCGCAAGGGGGCCCCGGCTGGAAACGGCCCTGCCCTCCGCCCCCGCAACCCCTTGCTCCCACCCCAACTGCGTTCTGGGCCATAAACTGCATCCTACCTCGCAGAGCAAGCCAAAACCAGGATCCCCTGTCCATCACGGACACATGGCCTGATGGGGGGAAAAAAGAAAAATGCAACATTTCCTCCTGCAGCTGTTTTCCTCTGAGAGAGAGGGTGAGTGGGAAGGGCTGAGGGTGAGAGAGAGAGCGAGAGAGAGCGAGAGAGGAAGAGAGAGAGAGAGAGAGAGAGAGAGGGGATGTAATGTGTCCTCCCCTCCTCTTTACTACCTGCTCAGGAAACAGGTTCCCCACAGAGAAATGGAGGGTGTAGGAAAAGTGGGGGGGGGGGGGGGGGGGGGAAAAGGGGGGCACGTATGGGGGTAAAAAAATAGTGGGTGGGCCAAAAATTTTGTGGTTTTTTTATATTTTTAAATTATCGAAT
>JAOEHI010000008.1:6014868-6022368 GCA_025447815.1 Percopsis transmontana
GTAAGCCCCACCAGATCTAACTGGTAGCGCTCCACCTCCCGCACAAGTTCCGGCTCCTTCCCCCACAGAGAGGTGACATTCCACGTCCCCAGAGCCAGCCTCTGCCGCCCGGGTCTGGTCCGTCGAGGCCCCTGACCTTCGCTGCCACCCATTTGTCTTAAAACTGTTTATATGTAATGATGATTTATGATGATGAGGATTTCTACACAATGGGGAATTTAGGCTGAGGCAATGTCATAGAGCAGTTTGCACCATACACAACAGACATTTCTGTAATGTCTTGGGGCAGATATGCAAAGCACTCTGAACACAACCCTGTTGGATTTCTAATTAGGACTCATACCGTGTGTATATTATTTTTGCTCTTCTACCTAGAGCAGACACAGGCTGAGGGGCAGGGCGGAAAAAAATAAAACGAACACCTCCTGCACACACGTCTTGACAATTGACAAACACTGTTCATGCTGCATCTTGCTGACCTCCATACATCGGGCGACATCGGCAAGCATTAGGGGTTATGTTCCCAGCAAGACGTTTTTGTGTTTTAAAATAAGGTGAATACAAATGCACAGAGTCACACAATAACCCGCACACATTCCTGCTGTTGCTCCTCCATTGCTCCAAGGTTGTTTGCGAATAGCCCACCTCGACCATATCCAGCAGTGATCCAGGTATAGGGGTCCATTTTGCTTCAGGTCCTTGTAATCGAATATCTCCCCTGTAAAAGCAATTGTACTGTTATTATCTTCTTACGGGCCCATTTGTGCCGAGTGGCACTTAAGAGCGGGATAGTCAGGAAAGGCTAATCTCATATTTGGGTGTTCTTAGTCATCAGATTCGTCCCTGTGCCGCTTGCCTACGGGCCAATGTCATATCCACGGTGCAGAGCCACCGGCCATTTCAGCCAGGGTGATGACATTGGGGTCATGTTGATCTCCTTTACTGATGTATGTGTGCGAGTGTGTATTTGTGTATTAGCATGCGGCTGTGTATTTCCAGGAGTCGGCCCATCAATGAGGTCACTATTGCGTATGTATGCAGTGTCGTTGGTGCGTGAGGTCATTTAGCACATTCTCGGGGTTGGCAGGGCGCTAGTTGGAAGGGAGGAGGGGCGTGAATATGTATGAAACTGATGGACTGTCAGGATGAATTATTTACCCAGGCTGATCAATGTTGCCCATTTAGTGGTGTATTATTAGATTAGGTTTAATTTAAAACCACTTAACTCATCCCGCTTTGACTTCATGTTAAGTGCAAGGAAAAAAACGAGAAACAAGTTTTTACACAAGATTTTATACAAATTTAAGAAATAGTACTGTAAGCACTGTCCCAGAATGTGCAGTCATGCTTGAGTCATAACAAAAGGTTGCCAGTTCAAATCCCACGGAAAGAAGAATAGGTAATACTCATCCCTTCAATTAATCACCTAAATGTCCGGTGTAATTATTTTTATTTTTATTGAACGAACAAACAAAAAACGAACAAAATCTCTTTTACTTCCACAGACGTCCATGTAGCCATATACTCGTAACTCATTGTTGTCCAAAAAAAAGTCATGCCGACATGAATTATCTACTTTTTTTTTACTTTTTAACATAACATCATATACCCTAAGAACATGGTAAAGACAGTTCACAGTTAATTAAAAGTAATATTAAACTGATGTTTCAGAAAATGTAGTACAGCAGGCTTATTGGTACAATTGGACAAGCTAGGAAAGCCAGGCCTGAGCAGGGAATATTTTTTACAGACAATAGTGGAGTACTTTGCTTGGTTTTGCTGAGTGTTAAGACGTAAATACCCTAGATGTAATCCCTGTACATTGTGTATGTTAGCAAGACACAAACCCATACGTACCCACTAATTGTGAGTACTGAAAGAAAATGTCTAAAAAGTTCCAACAAATAACAATATGCAGTTTTAAGCCATAACAACATTTTAAATGGATTTAACCTCAACCACCTCTAACCCACGAAGCTAACATCTGCTCACTGTCATCGGTTTCAGAGCCAGTGTGTGATCCACCCTGGAGCTCTACCCTGCAATGTGTGGTGCCCTGAACCTGCTTCGCCTGATCTTCCCAGAGCTTATGGCTGTCAAAGGCCCGGCCAGAAGATGGATGTCCCTGGTGTTAGACAAAATAAACACCGGTCAGCCAGCTTTATTTGTACGGTGTTAATAGTTGGACTGCAGCTGCCCTGAGGCCAATGCCAGCACTCAGGTGAGAGCCAAGGAGGGTTTATTCCCCACACATTGAAGAATTTGCAGGCAAAATACACATTGTGGATAAATATATACACACACGCGGGCACACAAACACAGTTGTATACAAAGCACATGGACAGACAAGGTACACACAGATTCATATGGGTGGCACACATTTACTAGGTGCGCACACGTGCATGCACACACACATACACACACAAATAGTGAAAATGCTCATGCGCCTCCTAGCCAGTATTGATCGTCAAACATAGGATTATACAGTCTGTCTCTATAGGCTTAGCAGCCCTTTAATTCCCTCACAGAATAGATAGACTGACTTTGGCTCTATACATCTCTGGATCAATGCAAATCTACTTATGCCCCTAGTGGTTCAATTTTAAACGAATTCCATTAGCCATAAGTAAAAGTTCTCTCGGGTAATGTGATTAGAGGGTTCCTCGCCGATGGAGTTTCTCTGAAAGCGGTGAAACGTTTCTTTTTTTCCCCCTCATTCCTCCATTCCAGCTCTCTCTTTTGTCTTCTGTGCCAGCTGCCATCTCCTCTTTGCCGGTGTGACCCACGGCGGAGCAGGTAGTGACGAAAGCGGTGAGGGTCGAGCAGGTGCTGATGCCTGGATATATGGGCACACACGCATTCACGCAGAAGAAAGACAGACACACTAACAAATAAATATATCAGCATGAGGCAATGTACACACAGATATAAATATTTATATATATATGCACGCACTAATGCACACACACACACATTTAAATAACAACTTTAAAAATCTAATTTGTACCAGTACAATGTTAAATGGTAGACACAGGTGTAGCTCATAACATGAACTATGGGTGCGCTCCATTTTGTTATATCAGTGTAGACACGTCTAATGAAGCCAATGCATTGTCAACGCTGGCGCACTAAAGAAAATGGACCGACATGTTCTCAGACACACCTGTGTTTTCCCAACTATGACATCTTTGTGACAAAGGCTCCGTCGTTAATTTGAAAGATTTTTATTGATTGTTTGGTATGTATACTGAATCTGACTTTTGGATCTGGAATGGAAAGAACATTAAACACCATTGTGTGTGTGTATATTTCTATTCACTCCCAATGTTACCAATGGGCCAAGCTTTACCAATAGAATCCCTAACATCAGAGCTGCTGTTTATGTTTTCCCCCATAGGGTTTTACATAAGTGACGAACCAATAGGATTTTCATTGTGTACTCACAGTAATTCGCTTGAATGTACCAGTGTGTTCTTGTCATGGAGACTGCCTTATGCCGGAGCTATAGCACCAGCTGTCTCCATGGACATTACTCTGTGGTGATGTCTTTGTTGTATTGTACTGGCAGAATGAAGAGGTCACTCTGTCGCTGCCCTGTTCTGTTGAGCTCCTTTGATATGTCAATTAAAGGCTTAGGGCTTGAAAGCATGCCATAGGAGTTATTGTTGTATTTTAGTCTGCTTATGAAAACTGTTGTCAATTAAAGGGGAACTGATTTTATGTCACCATATGGGTCCTTGTTGAGGCCAAAAATTACAATGAAATGCTAACATCTTAGTTTAAATGAATGTGACAAGGATGGGCAAATGTACACACAATGAAACAGAAAGCCACAAACCTGTGAACACACCCTCGCATATGCATGCATGTTCCATTTAAAACTTGTCAGACTGGATAATCAGTTTTATAGATAGAAAAGCAGACGCATACATACACACAAGGAAATACTCGCGTAAGAAAACAAACCTGCAAACAAACCCTCACATTTGCACGCATGTTCCATTGTAAAATTTGTCAGACTGGATACATATGTAAAGGATCTATTTTATAAATTGCATAGTTAATGAATGAACATTATGCTGTATATCATATTTGTGTCTGAAACTTTTGTTAATGGTTACATTGGTCCAGGATAGTCTGTGCCTTTGTCACATTTCCATATGCTCCCTTATTCTTTGTCTTTTATCTCCCCTTCTCTCTCTCACTGACTTTGATCCCTACACCTCTGTATATTTCCCCTATTTCTTTATCTCAATTTTGTCTCCCCCTTCCTCTGTGTCACACTACTTTTCCCTGGGTATTCATTCAGCTGGGAGCGCCTCTGTAATACCACAGTATAAGAAGCCTCTAACAAGCTGCTGACAGGGCTCTGAATCAGGGGGAGAAGCAAGAAAAACGTGAAGATGGATTTAACTATGCCCCCCGTCATTAGCTTCAGCGTAATCAAATCATTTTCCTCATTCAGAAGTTCTCGGGGCCCGGCTCGGATGATGAACGCTGTCGAGAAGCTTTCATTTCTGCCCTCCGCTCTCACTCGCGCCGTCCTCTGCCAGGAGAGCCCGGTGCCTTGTTGCCAAGGAAAGCCACATAGTAGCTTTTAATGGACCCTTTTCACGGAGGTGACATCGTAGGGACAACATAGGTGTTGCTCATAACATCAGTCGCAACGTCATATATGTAGGTCCATTTGATTCATGTTAGCCAGTGCACCAGCGTTGACAATGTATTGGCTGCCTAACTAGTTTGGTCTATACCGGTGCACCAGTGGAACAAAATGGAATGGATCCATAAATAGCGCTACAAGCTACACCTGTTCACCCTCTGTGAATAGGCTCCTTTGTTTGTGTTCATTTTTAGACTAAAGACTAAAGAGAATAGGCCTGAAATGCCTATTTGTTGAACTGAACTGCAAGTGAGGCTGTCATTGCATGACAAAATCCAATTCAAATAAAGGCTACACTGACCATAAAAACTCCAAACTTAACCTGAAGTAGGTATTTAAAATGTGATTCCATAAAAAAAAAGTTATATATTTTCTTGTATTATTTTTAATAAAATGTGCGTTATTTATTGGTTATGGTTGAATATATAAATGTTTGCTAATATTTTATATGAAAATAACTGTTTCATAGCTATAAACAACTTGTTTTTGGGCTTTGTGGGTCAAAATATGCTACATCCCCTGACTGTGCCACGTCCATGCTTTCTATGCTGTTATCGCCCCCTAGAGTTATGAACAATTATAACACAAAAAAGGGTACATTACCTGTACATTTTAGATCGCTTTACTTTAAGAGTCAAAGTGAACCCAAAACATTTAGGGCCCCACAAATCACACAAGCACAGTTGTGTTATCCTCAGGGAATGTAAATGTGTATCTATGTGAGCTCTCACACATATATTGGTGCATATTCTGTGTGTGCACGTGTGTGTGTGAGCGCGTGTATGTCTAGCTGAAAGGCAGCGAGTGAGTCGATGGTTTCCTTGTGCCCAGCCGTTACAGTTTGTTTGTGTTAGGTGTGAGGGGCCCAGGGCCAGGCTAGTGACAGACGTTTGCAGGTCCATAACGTCTTGCTGCCCAGCCTCTGAGAGATATATGGCTCCCTGGAATTTTTTTGGTTCCCATGAATCTGAGCTGTGTGTCCCAGGCTGGCAAAGAAAGCGGTCCTTGGAACATCAGTTCATCAACACCATACACCAGCCTGAGATCTCACATGCGGCAAGCCCTGCCAATGCGTGCCAGAGGTTTCTGTGAGTGTCTCTATGTATGTGTTTATGTATCTTTATAGGTGATTTACATGCGCTGGTGATTGTGTTTGTGTGGGCATTTGCTACGTCCAGGTGAGCGTGTAAGTGTACGTGCAGTGTTTGCATTTGTGTGTGTGGGTGAATGTGTTTAGGGTAGGTGCATATAGCGAGATGAAGGGTTTGTATGGTGTTTTGTCTGAGACCTCTTTTACTGTGCATATTGCTTTGTTTGCAGTGATATAGCTTATTGCAGAGCTGTTATTACCTCACATCTACATAACTGAGCTGTTAAGTTAATAGTTGTGTGCAACACAAGGATAAGTCAATAAGGCTTAAACATTTGCTCAACTCAATGTGGAGGGATGGTAACTGCACATGTGTTATAGAGCAAACAGATTGATGTCTACTGAATGTAAGTAATTACATATAAACCAAAATAATAATAATAAAGAGTCTGAATCCTATAGACAAATGTTTGAACAGGAGAATCACGGTGCAAGTGTGCTGCAAGTTTTCTTTATGTTTTCTTTTTGTTTAATACATAATATTGTATATACAAATACATGAAATACAATGAAATATTATGATCTTCAATGATGGATCTGCTAATAATTTTGTCAATGGGACAAAAATGAGCAAATTATTTACCACCATTCTATAATCATCATTCTCTGAAATTATTTTTTAAGGATAATTGAAAGTCAAAGATGGCATGACTTGATTTTTATCCCATTTTCCAGATTAGAATCCAAACCAATAAAAAAGTGGATTCTATTTTATAAAAAATGAAATCTGGAGACTTTACTTAATTAATTTGTTGCAATTTTCTCTGAATGAATTGTTAATGTCATGGACAACCATATTAGACTCTATTTGTATTAGACTGCACAGTTGAAGATGTTATACGTTTTAGGATATAGTCTAATTTATTCATTAAATTGTACCATGATTGTACATGGGCCAGGGAGTAGTGACATAAATTATGTTTATGCATTTATTTAACCCATGGTGGCCAAAATACACTAGGCTAATGTCTTAATTTACCTTAATAATGCCATCCTGCAACTGACAAGAATAATTGTTCGACATAGTGTGCTCCAAAGTTTTCAGTACTAAAAAATAAGAAAATTTATTTAATTAATTAGGGCGTCCTCTAAAAATAAATAAATGACTGCACATGCTAGGGGATTCCATGAGAGGACACTATTTAGGCAGTTCTTAAATCAAGTCTGAAAAATATTTACAAGGTATGTTGCTTGTAGGCCTACTGTACTAAATAGACTAGGAGGTCAAATTAATTATGATATTATAGGAGGGTGATATGGTAATTAAACTTTTGAGATCCCCCACCTATTGGTCATCTTTACGAACATGGCTCTGCTTGCAGTAGCCTACAAAAACAACACAATGTTCCAAACCTATGTATATGATAAAATAATCAAAACATACGGAATAAGGAATGCAGTATTATTTAGGTCACTATGTATATGTATTTCAAAACAAGGAGCAGTAAAAGTTTTCAAGTTTTATTACATGTTGTTCAAATAAATTAAAAACAGCCGTCAGCCTTTTAAGTGTATATGAATTTATTTGCACCCTTTATGCTGCTGATGATTTGTCAATTTGCTTTCAAGTAAAAACAAATAGACCTAAATATATAAAATCTGCGGGCCAACAAGGTTAATCATCTCTCCAATGGCTCCTCCGTTCGGCCAATCACATTAAACCACCACGCCATCAGTCATGAAGACA
>JAOEHI010000008.1:6033552-6045283 GCA_025447815.1 Percopsis transmontana
TAGAGGGAGCCCAAGTACTACAAGTGCACAGCACCACCACTAGAGGGAGCCCAAGTACTACAAGTGCACAGCACCACTACTAGAGGGAGGCCAGGTTCTACAAGTGCACAGCACCACCACTAGAGGGAGCCCAAGTACTACAAGTGCACAGCACCACCACTAGAACGTAGTGTAATATAATCATACTATTATGTGTGGCGACGTGATGGCTGGCTTGGCTCACTGGCAAAGACCAGCGATCTACCCGTCCCCCCATTAGGTGGTCTGTTGCACCTGTGCCCCATCCCGAGTTCACCTGCCACTCTGACCTACACTGCCACCTGCTGGTCAACTTGAGGTAGGCTACGGACACAGCTAATGGATGAGGATGATGATGATGGAGGGGCTGACCTGGATGATGGGCTGGGTGATGAAGGGGTTCAGGTGGGGCAGCAGCTTGCAGTAGACGTCTGCCACGTTGACGTGTTGGGCCACCACGGTGATGAAGCCCACCGCGCCGTAGCGGATCCACAGGTTGGGGTGGCACAGGAACGGAGCTACGGCAGCCAGAGAGGGACAATACTCAGCGTTACAGCGTGTGGCCACAAGGGGGCAGGGTGAGCGACTGCTGCAGTATAAATACTACCATGTATACACTACATATGGTAATACGACCACTGTCTACAGTACTACTGCAGTATAAATACTACCATGTATACACTACATATGGTAATACGACCACTGTCTATAGTACTACTGCAGTATAAATACTACCATGTATACACTACATATGGTAATACGACCACTGTCTACAGTACTACTGCAGTATAAATACTACTATGTATACCCTAGATACGGTAATACTACCAGTAGTACGTACGTAAGTAGTAAGGACACGGGCTTTAAAATACCCGTGTCCTTACTAAATCAGGTAACAACACTAGCTACACACTACTAGTTCAAGCAGATAACTAGGTGATGGTAAAGTCAATGGCAGTTGGCCCACCGATGTCGCTGACAAACTCGTAGATGTGGGGCTTCTGCAGGAGGCCCAGCTGGCACATGCAGGTGAGGGCGTTCAGCGTCTTGTAGATGACAAACTCCTCCGCGTCGCTCAGGCCCTGCTGCAGCAGGGGCTTAAGGATGGACGAGCTCTGCCAGCCCACGTAGGCGGCCACACCTGCAGACCAGCGCTTAGTTAGCATCAAGGCGTGTTTCCACTGAACGCGAAGCGAAATTTCGCTTCGCGTTACTCGCGTCAGTTTGAACGCTCGATTATTTGTTTTTACTCACGCGAATAAGCCCGTCTCTACCGGAAAGAGGAGGGGCTTCCAAGGATATAGCTTATCTTTACGCGATTTGTCAACAACCATGGCTGACAACAACTAGCGCTGATAGGCTTTCTCGACACTGTGTGAAGCGAATTATTCGCGCAAGTTGAAAAAATTCAACTCGAGCGAATTTCGCGCCGCGAATTTCGCTTCTTCGCGGTGCCCAGTTCGAATTCGCGTCTATTCGCGTCTTTGCATTGACTTTGCATGTAATCTACTCGCGCGAACAATTCGCTTCGCGTTCAGTGGAAACACGCCTTTACCGTTTTACCTTTACCGCTAAGCCCCCGCCCCTCGAACGCAGATGAGCCAATGACAGCTCGGTATCAGCCGCGCTCATTTGACATTTGAGCTTACAGCTCCGTAGAGTGGCATCAGAGACCGTGATTGTTCTCTGGTTCTATGGGGTTTTAAACAGATGTAATGGTCAAACGATGCATGGGGTAGATGCAACACTGACGCGAGGTATCCTGAGAGGCTTCCCGAACCAAAACAGAGCCAAATGTCTCCTGTGGATTCAGCTGTGTGGCTGACCACACAGTCAACTCCCTATGTAAAGTTAACAACAAAAGGTAAACTTCCTTGTGCATCTTTACATGGAGTTGGTAATAAAGCCACATTCAAAATGACCAGCCAGAACCTTAAGCCTCTTGTGAGCCCCACACAGAACCGCTGGTGCCCTACGCAAGGTGCCTCCTTACCCACGATGCTGTCGAAGAAGGCCCCTCGCAGGTGCCAGTCGTTCTTGTCGTTGAGGAAGGTGATCATGTGAGACAGCAGGACGTCGTTGGCCTTCTGGCGGCCGAAGAACACGCAGAGCCGCGTGATGCCGTTCTCCATCAGCGACTGCTTCACGATGTTCTCTGAGTCGCTGAGCAGAGTCACCACCTTCTGCTGCACCATCTCATGGAGAGCCTGCAGCTCTGGGCACGCACGCACACACCTCTCATTGGTCAGTCAGCCAGCACCAGCTACTGTGTTACTGTTGCTGTTGTGTTACAGTGTGTTACGGGGTGTTACAGAGTGTTACAGCGTGTATAAGAGTGTAATAGTGTGTTACAGTGCTTGTTACAGTGCTTGTTACAGCGTGTATTAGTGTGTTAATGTGTATTAGCGTGTATTAGTGTGTTACAGTGTGTGTTACAGCGTGTATTAGCGTGTATCAGCATGTTACAGCGTGTTATAGCGTGTATTAGAGTGTATTAGTGTGTTACAGTGTGTGTTACAGCATGTATTAGCGTGTATTAGTGTGTATTAGCGTGTTAAAGTGTGTATTAGCGTGTATTAGTGTGTTACAGCGTGTGTTAGCGTGAATTAGAGTATTAGTGAGTTACAGTGTGTGTTACAGCGTGTATTAGTGTGTTACAGTGTGTGTCAGAGCATTTATTAGTGTGTTACAGGGTGTATTAGCGTGTATTAGTGTATTATAGTGTGTGTTACAGCGTGTATTAGAGTGCACTAGTGTGTGTGCGTGTGTGTGCGTGTGCGTGCGCTACCAGAGTCGTAGTTGTCGCTGGGGTGTAGGTTCTCCTCGGCGTCCTCCCCGCTGGCCTCCTGCTCTGCGTTGACGTGGTTCTCCTGTACCAGCTCCAGGAAGCGCAGCGCCGTCTCTGCCAGGTGGGCGATGTTCTCTGTCGTCGTGGCGACCAACAGGAAGGGGCACGTTAAGGACAGGGTCCTCATAAAGCACACACACACACTGTGGACACACCCACACGGCCCTTGCTTGCCCCCTGGGTTGTTATGACAACCATGCATCCTAATGTTTGGAAGGGAAGACCGGGAGTTCAGCTGTAGCAGGTTTCTACGGTTACGCTGAAGCTGCCGCTCTGGGTTGGCCCTTTTAGAAGCGCAAGAAAGCGGTGCGCTACGGGGGTGAGCTCTCATGCCATTCAGATGTTCTGTTGAGGGTCTTTCTATTGAATCTCATTCAGCGAAGTTTCTATCGCGGTATAACAAAGAATATAACCTCAATCACTCACTTTATTGCAGAACACCAGATGACGCCATCAATGCAAATGAGCGCATGACGTCATCTGGTAACTTTTAGCTAGCGTTTAGAGCTAGCGCCAGCTAGTCTTAGCTAGCGCTTGGCGCTAGCGCCAGCTAGTCTTAGCTAGCGCTTGGCGCTAGCGCCAGCTAGTCTTAGCTAGCGCTTGGAGCTAGCACTAGCTCTAAAAAGCACTAGAAAGCACTAGCAGGTAGCTAGTGCTAGCTACTTGCTAGTGCTTTCTAGCGCTGGTCTTAGCTAGCGCTAGCTAGCACTAGCACTAGAAAGCACTAGAAAGCACTAGCAAGTAGCTAGTGCTAGCTACTTGCTAGTGCTTTCTAGCGCTAGTCTTGGCTAGTGCTTTCTAGCGCTAGTCTTGGCTAGTGCTTTCTAGCACTAGTCTTAGCTAGTGCTAGCTAGCACTAGCACTAGAAAGTAGCTAGTGCTAGCTACTTGCTAGTGCTTTCTAGCGCTAGTCTTGGCTAGTGCTTTCTAGCACTAGTCTTAGCTAGTGCTAGCTAGCACTAGCACTAGAAAGTAGCTAGTGCTAGCTACTTGCTAGTGCTTTCTAGCACTAGTCTTAGCTAGTGCTAGCTAGCACTAGCACTAGAAAGTAGCTAGTGCTAGCTACTTTCTTCGGAAAACAGTTGGCAACATTGGTAACAATGTGCCTTGCCCTGTGTGTGTGCGCGTGCGCGTGCGTACCGGCGTAGGCCAGCCTGACGATGGTGGCGTCGTCCTGCGCCAGGTGTGCCACGCCCGGCAGGATGTACTCGGGGTAGATGTTGACGTCGTTGCGCGGCACCTCCTTCACCAGCGCCAGCACCCGGGCCAGCGTGTGCACGGCCTGGGCGCGCACGCGGGGCACGGGGTCGCTGCAGAAGTGCAGCAGGTAGGGCGTGATGCGGTCCAGCAGCACCTCCACGCTGAGGCGTGGCGCCAGCGCCAGCACCAGCTCCAGCGCCGCCAGCTTGGCGTGGCAGGCCTGGAGCGTCTGCAGGCAGGAGGAGATGACCGACACCAGCACCACCAGGCCCTGCTCCTCCCTGGAGCTCAACGCGCCCGCGCCTGCGCCCTCCGGGGACGAGGAGGTGCTGCCCCCTGGTGGGCAGACAGGGCCATGGTAACGCAACAGTAATACAAACTGGTGGAGGTGCGTCGGTCTACGGTACCACCACCGTAGTTTATCATCATCACAGAGGCCTCCTCTTACCAGGGCCGCCACGCAGGTTTTGCAGGATGTTGTCCAGGTCTTTGCGGATCACCAGTATCCGTTCGTCGGCCGACTGGAAGGTTTCCTTGGCGAACTGGGCCATGTAGGGCAGCAGGAAGGTGTAGAAGACCTCGGGGAAGGCTTTCCCTCTCTGCTGCCTCAAGTACTCCTCTGCTGTCAGACGCTGCTCCGGATCCCTCTGGACCATCTGGGCCACCTGAGAGAGAGAGAGAGAGAGAGAGAGAGAGAGAGAGAGAGAGAGAGAGAGAGAGAGAGAGAGAGAGAGAGAGAGAGTCAGTCAGTCAGAAAGACATGCATTAAGACAGAGCACCACATGCCTGCCAGCTTACTGTTTACATAAAGTGGACAGCATAGTAGGCCTCAGCGCTAGCAAGCCGTGGCTGGTGGCGGAACATTGGAACATTACCAGGTTCCGAATGCTGCTGTCCTCTATCTTCATGAGGACGTGCTCGGTCTGGAAGTGACCATTACGGTACGCCAGCAGCTGGGACAGATCGAAGAGTGGGACACCCTCCGTGAACAGCTCAGCAATCACACATCCTGAGAGCACACAGCACAAGCAGGTATTACTGCACTGAACCATAACTGCCCATGGGGTGTTGTAGAAAATTTGTATTATGCCACACTGGAATAAGAGAAAATATGGTTTTTGTAATTTAATTGTAAGTTCCTGCAAGAAATGGAGACATAGTTCACACACAGAGTTCCAAGTCTGTCTGTCTGTCTGTCTGTGAAGTGTCCCGCCTCCTAGAGATGGGGCCAAGACTTTTCTACACGTGATTAGGTCAAAGGTCATACTTTTTTAGGGATTGAATGATGATTTTAATAGGAATATATTCAGTAATGTATACTGAAAAATGCACAAGTGAAGAAACCATTATGACAGGATGCTGTCCTTATTCAAGGAGAATGTTATGTGCTTGCAATAACTGGTGGTTAACTGGTTCAACTGTTGACAAATGTACTGATTGTACAATTATTCCATTTTTAATTATTAATTAATTATCTTAAAATAGTGAGATATCACTGACCCCTAAACGCAATCTAATCTAATCTCTAATCTAACACCAAGATTCCCAACTTTCCGTTTATATAAGAATGCCACGTGCGTGAAATTGGAAAAAAGAAGTTATTTTATACAAATTATATTTCCCGCTGTGTAATAATCCCCGTTGCCGCGGTAACGTCGCCACACACACACCGGCGGAGAAGATGTCCATGGCCTGCCGCAGCTCCCCCCGGCTGTGCTGGTTGTTGTTGGTCAGGTCCACCAGCGGGGTGTTCTGGTCGCTCTCCGCCGCGAACGCGCTGCCGTCCACGAACCTCTCGGGGGCGATGTAGCAGGTCCGGCGGCGCGACGTGTCGAAGAAGTAGTTGAAGTCGGCGGGGTTGTCCTCGGGCAGGTAGGTGGGCTTGAAGCTGGCGAAGTCCGTGAGCAGCACCCAGTTCCAGCTGGTCACCATGACGTTCTCTGTCTTGATGTCGCCGTGGCGCACGCCGGCCTTGTGCGCCTGGTCGACCGCCGTGAGGATCTGGAAGGCCAGCCAGCGCTTCTCCACGCCGTTGAGGAAGGGCCGGGTGCTGATGCGGTCGTACAGGTTGTCCCTGACGTACTGCCGGAACAAGATGGCCGCCTTCTCTATCAGGGAGGCCTTCTGGAAGGGCAGGCAGTTCTGGCAGGAGTGCAGTCTGATCTTCAGCTCCTCCAGCTCCTGCTTGTAGCTGGTCAGGGGCAGTGAAGGGTCCTGGATGGCAAAGACCTTCACCACCACCAGGCCCTCCCTGTGTTTGGCACGCGCCACCTTGAAGAAGCGGGTGCTGCCCAGACTCTTGTCGTACTCGTGGTCGTGGATGTCCGAGAAGTAGCTCTCCACCGACAGGATCTGGGCGGGAGCGATCCCGGCCAGCTGGTTCCCCATGACTCCTCAGGCACCGGACTCTAGAGCCAACAGAGAAAGGGGGGGGGGGGGTGAGCCCCTGAACGCCGCTGGTCTTACAATAACAAAGCTGAAATGAATATATTAATCTATAAAATAAACTTATGTACAGTTTTATCTGTATACAATATATTGGGGGGTCGCTCAGAAAGAATACGTTAAGTTAGCCAAGGACGGAGCTAACTGTTCTGGCTAAGACAACAAAGCCCTAAATTAGATAATTAAAATACTAGTGTACCTCTGTGCCGTTGACTTCACCAATTGATGTTGATGTAGTTGTTGTTGTTGACAGGTTGTCGTCTATCAGGTTAATGTTATTTTTTTTCCGACAGAGGAGGCATGGCATGCATTTCCATTCTTCGTTTGGGTAATATTTCTGAACAACCTACTAAACTATCATAGTTCTGAAAGTGCAGAAAAGCAGTAAAAGTGTAACTTGAACAAATAGCAGACTAGTCTTCTCCCGTTTCGATGTTGTTATTCCGGTTCAGATTGACTGCCACTTCTTCGCGGTTGGATGCTTTCAGTTGCATTTGCGCCCCCTGTTGTTTCGGGGTGTAACCCTTGTTCTAATAATATTCATTCAATTAAATACATACTTTATTATATATAAAAGAATCAAAACCAAATATTGTTATATGGAAATACCTGCACAACAATATCCTATGTGATATTAGATTGTCAGGAAAGAAAATGGTGTACAACATTTCTTATCTACTATGTGAGATGTGTAAAATGTAAGTTTGTAGACAGTATAAGTTTGCAGACTTCAGTGTAATGTAGAAAGGTTCATAAATGCTTGCTTAGCACTTTATATTTAGATATAGTCATTTATATTTACAGTGAATATATATGTATAATATGCATAAATATAAAGTTAATGGTGACCTACATTTAGAGACTTTATTACCGTAAAGGTATATAAAATCACAGATATTAAGGGGCAATACTGGATTTGGCAGTATGTATAGAAAATGTTTCTATTCATATTTAAAAAATACGATAACGTATGCTTTTCACTTTATCTTTATATCAACTTTGGAGTTTCATTTGTTTAATGTGAAGTATCGCATGTACGGATGTCGAGAACGGATGGGATTATTTATGAACAGTTGATACAGTAATAGCTGGCATCACATATAACGTTTACATGGCAATGAATGTAAACGGCAGCCGTTTATTAAATGTTGCACTTTCTGTAATCCTGCTCAGTTTTTACACATTTAGCATTACCAAATGTAATAAAAAAATAAAACAAAAAAAAAAATCACTAAAATTTCCCAAATACTTAGAGGGAAATTCATGTAAATTCATGCAATAACTATTATATAAATATGAGTGTTAAATGTAAATGTTAAATATAAATGTAACTGTTAAATGTGGATTGGAGTGGACTGAACGCCAGGTTACGAAACAGGAAGGGGCTGTGGGTTGAACGACGTTTACATGGCTACAAAACAACCAAGCGATAGTTCGTGCCTTGTTGCCGTTGACACCCATCCCTGTCCGTGCTGTAGAGCATAGGCGTACAACTCGCAATAGCTAAAAGGGTTACGTCCACAAACTACACTTTCCGATTTTTCATTTAATTTCAAAATGAGACGGCTTGCCTTTCAGGTGAAATAAGCGGGCAATGAACGCCGCATTTGCTACTGGTATTAAATAGTGACGATGACATACTCACAAGAATGTATAAAATACCCAAATAGGTGCCAAATGAGCGGCTTCCCTTTAATTACACGAGCAACACCCGCCACGCCCATTAAACGCAGCCAACGTCGTTTTCGAGGACGCGTCGTTCAGTTAAAAAAGTTCAGTGAACGTAGCAAACGTTCAGTCCACTGAACGCACCCAGAGTCTCAAGTCCTTCTAGTAAACTCCAGCCTGGTCCCGCCCCTTACAGTCTTCTCTCAGGTCCGCGGCAGCAGCGGCGTTGGGACTCACGGAAGATGCAAAAGAAACGGGAGCGACTGGTAAGTTTCTGTACCCCTGGTTTTTTTTTTGTCTCGTAAATACACCACAGCGCACCGGAGAACGCACCGTGCCCGTTACCGGATGTTAATGTTCACCTTATTCACTCTGCCGTCCTCACTCACACGTTAACGGCGGAGACATTTGATACCGGACAGGCTGGTACACTATCTGGCTAACAAGCGCTAGCTTGCTGGTGTCGTGCCAGAACTGACCTCCTCCAACGCCGAAACTTTCAGTAGTATATTATTGTTACGTTGTTGAGTAAGACTCCCCTTATTTGACCTTCTTTATTCCCATATTTATTCATCTTAACGTATCCATTTGGCTAGTGTGCTGGGTAGCCTGTATGTTCCCTTGCCCACTTAAAAGAATAGTACTTTGGCAGAAGGGACTACTACGTCATGACACCAGGCATGGCGGTAACGACTATTAGCCAGGCTGGTATGCCAGTTCATTGTTATTGTATTATCGTGAGCGCGCAGTCACGCGTCAAAAGGTTCTAGATGTTCCTACTGTCTGACGCTCCTCGTCCCCGAAGCTGACAGGACAGATCGACTGGACCCGCTAGCCCGGGCTAACCCCAGCGCTATTTCTAGAGCGTAAAATATCAGCGTTAAGAGCAACCGATGCTAAATAAATTTAACGCGGTAGCCTTTCTGACGTTTTGGTTGGGTTTAATTATTTGCGTCATCTCATTGTTTGCCTGTAGTTACCGTTTCTTTGACTGCGTGTTAGCGCGTTCACGTTAAAGAAGTGCGTGCGTCTGCGTTTGGGTGGTTGAACTAGGTCAACTACATGGTACATTGTAGTAGGCATTTATTTATCAGGGTTAAATCTACTACTGTATACTACTGCTGAAGAGAGGGGTGTAGCAGTTTACAGTGGCAATCAATCAAGGTAAATGGGGGACACAGATACAGTGACACACGATAACATGAGCAGGTTACAATGCTGAGATGGCAGGAGGTAGTTCTGCAAAAAATAAAGAATGGGTCACCAGTCAGTCACCAGGCGTGTAGATATTGGTATCAGGTTATTTCTCTCACGGTCAAGATGATGCTGGTGATTCAAACGCACCAGGTTTCTGAACACACGGTCTGTCCCCGAACCTGGAACTGTTCCAGCGATGGGCTCAGATTTCTAGTTCTACGGTATGTTTAGGCAATGAGCTCCCCTGTTCGGTCTCACCTGGATGGATTACATATCAACGCAGTTCTCTTGACTGCTGCCTTCGGAGTTTTTTTTTTTTTTTTTTTTGCTGCTGTGGCTTTGTACATTCTGACTGTGGCTGTTATGTTTGTCATGTTAACCAGCAGCCGTGGACAGCGAATCATATTGGGCGTGCTGACACCAGATTTCAGCACGTAAATGTGAACAGCGGGTGCGGGAACCCTCAGACAGTCACGGTGACTGTTGGTTCATACTCTGTAGGGCCAACAACGAACAGGCACAGAGCTAGCCAGCAGGACGTTCAGCAAAGACTAATAATAATAATATAGATGGCAACCCCACCTGCATCCAGAGAAATGTCTTCACTTCATATGTGACATTTTCAGTAAACCTATATGATACATTTCTTTTTAAAGTTATTGTATGTATGAAAGCTGCTGTAGGTAGATTTGAAAGCAACGAGAGCTAGCTAAAAAAAAAAGAACAAGAGTACAATTTTGACAACCCAAAAACCCCATTTCCTCCTCCTCCTCTCTCCTCCTCTCTCCTCCTCCTCCTTTCTCCCTGTTGAGCCCGTTGGTCTGCCATTGACAAACCTGTTGTTGCCGTAGATTGTAGATTCACCGGACCAATCAGGGAAAAGAGGCCCTGGTTTGTCAGAATTCTTTTGGGCGGCGCCAAAAATCTAAATCTACTGATACTGAGGCAGGGGCTGTTGACCAGAGCAGATATTCTAACAGAGCAATTCACTCACTGTTAGCTGGCGGGAGTCTATGGCATTTCTAACAAATAACACAACATTTATTTTAAAAAATCCCACATACAGCACCTTTTTTAATTGGAACAAATATGCTACTGAAAATACTATTGACATGTTGTTGTTGTTGGGACTGGATAGTCTAGGATAGTCTAGAGCTCTAGGTGTTAGACTCCCAGCCAGTAGGGGGCAGGATGCTCTAGGTGTTGGACTCCCAGCCGGAAGGTCGTCGGTTCGAGTTGGCCAGAGTTGGCCTACCTGTAAGCATCCTTGAGCCAGATGCCTAACCCCTACCTGCTCCATGTAATAGCACCATGTGATTGTGTCACTTTGAATAGAAGCGTCTGCTAAATGACCTAATTGTAATTGTTGGTATTATTATTTTTATTATTATTATTATTATTATTATTATTATTATTATCATTAGGCTATATACTTTAGAAGAAATTGGGCAACACACTTGCCTCTATTAACTAATACTAACTAGGTAGGAAGTCACTTTGTACCCATGCTGGCCTAAAGTGAGACGCACCGACCTGTAAAAAAGGTACATACTAGCCAGGAGCCTGCAGACACTGGAAACCTCTACCGTCACACCGAAAGGCTGGACCAGATCGGTGGACAGATACGCTTTAAGGTGGCGGGGTTTTCTGTTTTGCTGTAACCTGATGGCGTAACGGAGATGGCGTGACTATCACCTCCACGCCCCTCCTTCCTACCCTGAGAGTCCTGACCTCGTCCTGCGCTCTACGCTGCCTTATAAGTTGGACCTTTTTCACAGAGCCGACGCACACGTCCGTGACCCCAGTCCACACCAGCTCCTGACCCAGCATTGGGTCGGGACCCACCAGCCATGCTAAAGTGTTCACAGCATAAACAGTAAATGAGGAAAAAGAATGAAATTAGACAGGTTGTTGTTTTATTATTATTATTATTATAATATACAGTGGTCAGAAACCTTTTCTGTTGCAGAGTCACCAGGAGGTCTGCGGCCTAGTTTCCTCCCCCCCCCCTGTGATCAGTGACTTTGAAGGGTTCCCTGGAGCGTTTTCTACTACCCGCCGGTAGTAGAAAACGAGCATTTAAGAGAGGCTAAACAAGGTTCCTGCGTTGTCTGTGCACAGGAATTATTAACCAGTGTTTGGACAGGCGTTCGTGTGGCTGCTGAGGGTGATAACCGAGGGGGCCCTCTTGCTAATGAGTCGCAATCGCAAAGTAAAGAGCTTTTACGTGGGGCCGGCACTCTATTATAGAGATTACTTTACGGGGGCAGGATAGTCTGGTGGTCTGGGTGTTGGACTCCCAGCCAGCAGGGGGCAGGATAGCCTAGTGGTCTGGGTGTTGGACTCCCAGCCAGTA
>JAOEHI010000008.1:6045383-6066931 GCA_025447815.1 Percopsis transmontana
CCCCCCCCCCCCCCCCCCCCCCCCCCCCCCCCCCCCCCCCCCCCCCCCCCAACAATGCGACTTATTGTTACTTTACCTTGATGAAGTCTATTGTGTTCTTGAAGTTATTTTTTAATTTCTTGAACGTTTCCACTTTACTCTCACAAATTGTTATTTTCATACTGAGCTGTTCCTGTAGTGAGGAAAAACAGACTTCAATTATATTTTTTCTCCAAACAAAACACTACAACAACAGTGGACAGTGTCATTGTGGGTCTGTTTACCTTACAGTAGGGCAATCCATGCGATATAGGCAGGAGCTCGTGTGTCGGGTGTAGAGTCACGCAGTCCACACACACCGGTTCCTCGTCCTTGACGCAGTAGAGCTGAAACTCCAGGCCGTGCAGACGGCAGCAGTCCTCGGCGACGGGCGCATGGGAGGGCCAACGACTCTTGTCCTTCCGGAAAGACTCGCAGGCGCTGTCGAGCGCACGGTTGAAAGTGGGTTGATCCGACCTGAAAGGCTCCCGGCATATGGGACACTTATTGTTGAGTTTCTGACAGCATTCCCGACAGACGCTGTGAGTACACGGCAGAAGCAACGGGTCCCTGTAGATGTTGTAACAGACAAGGCAACTCAGGTCCTGCTCAAGAGGAATGGGCTCGTCTGACATTTCCTCATCCATTCCCTCGGTTCGCTCACAGGCCTTCCCGCACTGCCCGGGATTGGTTTCACTTTCAACAGTTACAGCTTCGGAAAAGCAGACAGAAGCCTCTCACCGTGAATGCGTTTAATACTGACTGAAGACGCCCGTACACCGACAAAGCTAAACAGATTTGTGTAAATGTTGTTGAGGCACGACTGAATCCACGACAAACTGTCTGCTTCCGCATCGAGTTCTAGGTGCTCTTTTAGCTATATCGCCTCCTAGTGGACAGCTCAATGCAACGCACATCTACTGAAACGGTTTATCAAACGCTCTTTTCTGTTTATTTGCACACGAGGAAGTGATGTGTTGCAAGTACATTATTTCTCCACTGTGATTTTATGGCTGATTAAAAGGTGACAGTGACGAGCGCTGCTTTTTAACCAAACGTTGACCATTTTTCAACTCTCGGCGACCAGAAAAAACGCTCAGCGCGAAACAGTCTGGTCCGGCTGCTGGCGTTTTTAGGATAGTGTAAATACGCGCCACTCCCATAGCAAACAATTACAAATCACGCTTTGGTTGACACGTAGCCTAAAAATAGAAAAAAAAATAGTACGTTCTGAGGGCTCTATAACACTTACAGAAGGGAGTTGTTGAAGTGCAGTAGATAAAAGGGGTATCCGGACAACCCGCGTAATGACGCTGCTACAGTTGATGAGCGACGCAAACCACCTGGTCGCATGTCGCCGTCACTCTTATGGGCTATAGGGGTATAGGGCCTATAGCTGCTCCTTTATGTCGTTGTTTTTGGCTCACATCTTGACATGGCAACAGTCATTTGTTTGTAGTTTTTGAAGACGCATTTGGATATTGTTATGCGTGTCTGTGTGCATGTACCTATTTAGACCTACTAAAGTTTCAGTTTGCTTTTAACACGTGGTGTCACTGTCAACATTCATTACTCGAACAGAGTTACATATCGACGTGGACTGCACAGTCAACTTATTGTTCTATTCTTCTAGTTCCGGCAGCTCAGCCGGACACTGCAGCCTACCAAGGTTTGCAGTATATTTTATTTACGCCAGGGGGTGCCATTATCTTTGTCCCTTTTTACCTGAGGCAAACTGAGCTCCGCTGCTCATTGACAAACGGGAATTGCCTGCATACTAGCAGTGTTTCCCCTTCTAAACATTGATACATAAAAGCTGTATTGATATTTTGACTCCCCCCTCCCCCACATACACAGATTATGGTTCTGTCTGGGGTAGTTAAAAGGACTGTAAAGACATTAAACTTGATGTGTAGCTACGCGCCCTGACACGTTCTTTACGATTTGTTTAAATCGTTAAATCACCAAATTGATTCTATATCCTTATTACTATTATAGTTGACAACGAAAAAAATGTAAAACACGAACAACACTTGTCATTTAGGCCTACAAGTAAAGACCAAAATTATATCAGGTTTAAACCAGTTTAATTATGACAAGTGTACAAACCCATAAGAAACGACAGTTTAGTTACATGTAAGGAAAAGCTGGAACACGGAGGACAGTAATACAAGTTTTTATATATCGCAGCTGTGTCGACTTTTTTCCTATAATGAGGTAATAATAAGTAGCCTAATACTATTATTGATTATTAATGTGTGAAAATTCTAATAAAATTGATTAAGACCATATCATGTTTAACTCTAATTAAAACACGAAAAGTTTGATTGTAAAGATGATGAGCGTGTCCAAGATAGCAATCCTCTGTGGATCTGCTGTGGCCCCGAGGAGCTGTGGCTTCATATTATTGTTGCTTGCACTAACTAGAAATAAGAAAACAAAAGTAACAGTCACTAGCAGCAATTCTGGAATAATTCAGCAACTCAATTCAGTCATTTGTGTTGGAGGCGGTGCCAATAGGTGTCTATCAATTTATTAGCAGGTGATTGGACCCCCTTCAACAAATCAGAACAAGACCCACTGGAAAAAATTACTAGTCAAGCCACTTGTTCTATTTCGGTAATCATATATTTAACCTACTTTATTTATCCATTAATGTAACAGATAATTAAACAGATCTTAACTGGATTATTTCACTCATAGAACTAACTAAAAGTACTCAAACATAATTATAATAAGTAATATACTTATTATAATTATGTTTGAGTACTTTTAGTTAGTTCTGAGTGAAATAATCCAGGATTTATTAGGCTACACATGACCAAATCTATATCTTATCTTATATCCATAATGTTCCCATGCAAACCCACCTGGCTGAAGGTGAAGCTGGCTAGCTGACAGTGACATGGGAGACTCATCTGATTGGCTTTGAAGCGATCTGAGGGGGGGAACACAGTCAGGTTTAACAAACAGGCACACACGCACACAGCGGAGCATACCAGCAGGTGGCGCCTGTAGCCATGCTGTAGGTACACAACAATCTGACTACATGTCACTCGTCAGGTCAAACCCAAAGCCAACTTACACCGTATAAGGCAATCTTTTATTAAATCAGAGAATGGCTTTGTTCATCTCTGTCAAGAAGCGTCAGTATGTGTTTGGAGTCCCAGGGACTCCAAACTCCTCGCCCCGGGATTTTCTTGGTTTTTGTTTTGTCGTCTTTAAGTGCCTGTCTGTATAAGACGCTGTTTGAAGTAAACACTTTTTGAAAATGTATTTTAAAAAGGGTCTTGTCTGACCGTCTCCATCCATCTGCCAGTCTGAACATCTTAAGGCAGACATAAAGAATTACATTCCCGGCCTGGCTTCTCCTACCTTTTAAGATCTGGAGTTTGGTGAGGACAGCCAGAAAGCCCTCGTACTGGAGCCCGTTGTTGTGGCTGTGTCTGCGCCACAGAGCCCCGAAGGTGTCTTCATCTACAGTGAGATCTGGAACAGAGAAAACCTAATATGTAGGCTAGAACCTTCCGTAGATGTAGTGATCAATATTGAAGAGCACTATTTCCATATAGAGCTAGTATTTATACTGCAGTAGTACTGTAGACAGTGGTAGTATTTCCATATGTAGCGTATACATGCTAGTATTTATACTGCAGTAGTACTGTAGACAGTGGTAGTATTTCCATATGTAGTGTATACTGTATATACAGTATATAATGTCTGAGCAGAATTAGTATTTTGTCTCCAATCACCATGAAACAAAAATTGCACCACTATTGTGTTTGGACATAAACGCACACGCACACACACACACACACACACACACCCGGCCGAGAAATACACACTTCACACAACATTAAAAGCTGCTGTAGGTAGGATTGGAGAGATGCAGCGAGAGGTGGCTAAAAAAGAACAGAGTACGACTTTGAAAATCAACAACCCAGAAACCCACCCCCTCCTCCTCTGCTCCCTCCCTCTGGAGCCCGTTGGTCTGCTTTAGCAAAAGTGTAAATGGACTTGTATAGAGGCAGGGGCTCCACTGTAAACCAGAGCAGATATTCTGATAGCTGACGGATGTCTATGGCCTTTCTAACAAATTACAGCTCTAAAATCCTACCTACTGCACCTTTAAGTGTTTCTGGACCTGAAAGTTTGCCTCATTGACAGAATAATTTGACCTTTTCTATCTTATATGCAGTAAGGAAATATTAATAAAGGTGCTGTGCTTACCACGGAGAGCCAGTGTTTTTCTCATTCTGTAATTTGAAATAAATCCTGGATTCTTCCAATCATAGCTTTCCAGATACGCTCTACTGGTCATTTCCACATAACGTTTTAGATGCAAGAACTCAGCCACATCTAATTTACCCGATTTGTCCAACTGAGAGCTGGTTAAGGCTGATACAAAGACATTACCAGGCATGAAAATGTTAATCAAATTGTTCTACTGTAAGCTGATGTTTTCCTTCACAAATATCTATAAATAGCTACAAATAGACAATCACTCCTATTCACTCCCCTCACCAGTTATATTAATATTACAAGTTATAATGAGTAAAGGATACGTCCTTGAAGGTGAACAATATATGAGCAGTCTGGAGAGTCAGGGCTAAATTGGAGAAAAGAATTGTGACAATCTGTGTAAATAGGAGCTCTGGAAATAGTTGTATTATAAAACAGTTAAATTCTATTAAACCTCACATTGGCCGAGAACAGAGAACTGGTCATTCAGTTTAGCCAGAACCTCCTCAACATTTAGTTCCTGTTGGGAATAACAGCAAACACACCTTATACTCATACCAGCATTTTAATAGCTTCATTAGCTTTAGTACCGTTTCGTGCATCTCAGCTTTACAAAGTCTTTGTAATGCAGGTTTCAACCACAAGGGCAATTCCACAGACAAAATGAGCAGTGGCCTGTGCCATCTAAAAATAAAGGAACTCACGTCGGGCTTGCTGTTTCCCTGTTAATAAAAAAAGAGCAGAGAGAAGAGAATGGTTAAGTTAAGTCAAATGTATTTACTGTAAATGTACAGTATGTCGAAGATGATTAAACAGTGCTCATGCACAGACACACACCAGTGCTGTCATGTCTATGGGGTGTGGGGACAAAGTGCAGAAAATATTCACACCACTTCCTCTATGTAGCATTTAAAACACGAGTTAGTTGGGTGACTTTGTTAATGTTGATTTATTAGCACATTCAGCTACTTACCACACACATCTCCTCGGGGAACTTGTCACATCTCAGCTCCTCGGGCCACGACACGCCAAAGTTATTCATCAGAGTCTCACAGCCGTGCGCCGCCTGCTCGCACACAGACCTGCAAGGGTGCTGCACTTCCCCGTCCACACACTGGGGGGCGTACACCAAACACAGGAAATCGCGTATATCCACCGAGCAAACACTTTTCACCAGAGAGTCGAAGAAGGACATTTGGATGGCTGCTTCTCTTTGGTTCTTATGTCCCAAAAAGTTTGGCATAATTGTCTGATTGTAGGAAATGCCCTGACACATTGGAATTGTGATGGGCTGGCAAGTTCCCCAAGTTCTGCTCACTTCAAACTGTAAAGAAAAAGGAAAACTTGTTTGTGTATGCCGTCAAAACAGAATGAATGGAAGTCAATGAAAAGTAAGAAAATGTTCCCATACGACGTTAAGGTCTCAATTGCCTGGGGTGATGGGGTCAATACTCTATAATACTACTATATAATAACATACGTGTTCGCACGAGTCAGACGCGAGCGTGTCACAGCGCAACTTGTCCGGCCACGCGAAGCCGAACCGCTCCATCAGCGGCTCGCAGCCCGCGCGCGCCTCCTCACACAGCGCCCGGCACGGCGCGCGCGCGCGGCCGCCCACGCACTCGGGCGCGAACATGGAGCACAGGAAGGGCCTGAGGTTGGGCGAGCACTGGAGCTCGACGAACGGGTAGAAGTGGTGCATCTCCAGCAGGGCCTCCTCCTGCGTTTGGTGACCGAACACGTTGGGCACGGCCGTGACGTTGTAGGACAGGCCGCTGCACAGCTGGGTGCTGATTGGCTCGCACGTTCCCTGCGTGTTCGCTAACACGTACCTCCTCTGACACTGCAAGAGGTAAGTATATGAAAAAGACTAGAAATATAATGTTTGAAATTATGGATATAAGTAATCATCTAAATAGCATAGGCCTACATACAGTACATAAAACACATACACATACAGTATACTGTAGCCTACTATACTGTATTCTGTACATACACATAACATTTTACAGGAAATTCCTGTCAACTAATTGTAAGCAGGAATACAGGAAAGGAACAGTTCATTTATTACAGTAATGTAGTGGATTTATACAGGGTGCTACTGTGATTGATTACATTAAAATGCTGTAATTTATTATTATTTAGCGTATATTTATTGCAATTTAGTTGCCAGGAATTTCCTGTAATTTCACAGGATTACAGTTTAATATTGTAATCCAATATTTACATTTACATTTACATTTACAGCATTTAGCAGACGCTTTTATCCAAAGCGACGTACAATTACATTGTTCTATTACATGGAGCAGGTAGGGGTTAGGCATCTTGCTCAAGGATGCTTTCAGGTAAGCCGACTCTGGGGCTTGAACTGATGACCTTACGGCTGGGAGTCCAACACCTAGACCACTAGACTATCCTGCCCCCGATATCTATTTACTGTAACTCCTGTTATTTCATAGGGTAAAAACATGAATACAATGCATTGTTGTAAACTGTATTGTACAAATTACATCAATTGCTAACAGTGTAGGCTACTTGATATCCATACATAGACCTACAAACAGTAGGCTACATACATATACACACATACGTAAAGTAGGCTACATTTACTGCATACTTTATATAGGCCTATACTTTATATCCATACATAGCCTATACATACAGTGGGCCTACTGTATATATACTGTATATACTTTATATGCACACTTTGCCTACAGTAGGCTACATATACTGTAACCTATACTGCTATATGTAGCCTACATGGTCTACATACAGGAGCTACACACGTTCTTTGCTTAACCCAGGGTTTCCACACTTACATCGGAGCATTTCTGCTCTGGCAGGTCTCCACATTTGAGCCCCTGTGGCCAGCTCAGGCCTGTCCTCCTGAGGACGGGCTCACAGTCGGCCTTCACCCTCTCGCAGACGCTGCGGCACGGCTCTCCCTGCCCCGCCCCGTCGCACGGCGGGACGAGAAGGCGACACATGAACTGAGCGACGAGCGGCGAGCAGCCTGTCTCCACTATCCGGCGGACATGCCCGGTGTTGTAGCCCGGAACCCCCCCCGGGTGGAGCGTGTCTCTGTAGCCCACGTCGAGGCAAAAACTGATCATGACCGGCAGGCACTGGTTGTCCTTCCTGCTGCTTGCCGCCCGGGCGGGCAACAGCAGAGCCGCGAATAGGGCCCAAACCTGCATGGCTCCGTTAGTCTCGTGTTTGTGTGCGAGACCGAGACGCCTCAGAACCTTCCTCGGGTGTCGGACCTGTGTGTTTTGCAGAGCTGTGTGTGGAGTTGTGTCACAATCGCAACATGAGGTTGTGATTACTGTGAAAGTAGGCTACCCTCTTGCCAGCTGAGGCGGGCGTTGGTGGGATGAGGATGGGGGCCAGGCTACTTTGGATTGTTTTAAGCAGGATGGAATGTGTTGGTTGCAACAGCAACAATGACACAAGCTCAAGCCATTACAATATATAAAAGCAGTCTTTAAGAGAGATGATCAAAGATGTAACTGACTGGAATATCTTCAAATATCGCAGCTTCTACCATACATACCATGCCATATAGGTTAATAACCATGCAAAGAGCACCATTGTGTGGTTATCGTAAAATTCTGATCTTAAATGTGCCTCTTTAAAAGACTTCTTTCTGAAGCCTAATACACATTTGCCCTCCCTTGTTATAGCCTTAGCTGTTGTTATGAAGCAGTTGACTTGTTGTGAAGTCTGTTGTGCATTAAAATGCATCTGCTATGCAACAAAGACCACGGGGAATGTAGCAAGTATGTACCCTGTGCATAGTTAGGCAGTAGTAAAAATAGTTGTATAATGCCAGTACACAATAAAAGATAATAAAGTAATGGAGTTTATAAAAGTATGTAGGTGAAGTGTTGCCTTTGCATGCCAGAGAAGGAATTAAAGCCTGTATTCTCCATGGTGCCTTTTATCATTGGTCAATGTATGCTGGAACGTCCTATTCAAGTTGAAATTGAAGTATTTTCTAAAGAAGTAAAAAATTTCAACTTCATTAGAAAATACTTTGCAGTTTGACATTCCACTAAATGGATTGAGCTGTATGTCTTTATTGCCGTAGAGAAACGCTTACTAGTATTGAATTTGGAAGAACAAATTAACATGTTGCTTGCCATAATAAGCCAAATGAAAGATGATTTCACTAATTACTTATTATTACCATTCTGGGACACAAAACTATAAACTATAAGCTTATGTTGGTATCAGAAACATGTAATACTCAATAAGCACTGGAATAGTATGAATGGTATGTTGATATGTAATGTATGTTGTGAAATGTATATACCCTTGATGGCCATGACTGGTGTATGACCTATTTAGCTATTGACTTATTGTAAGTTGCTTGGGATAAAAGTGGCTGCTAAATGCTGTAAATGTAAATGTAAATAGTTCTTAACGTGGAACATTTGAACATGACTGTTGATAGTTCCAGCAGAAGCCTTGAATATTTAGGAAATAATACGAGCCATTGGGGGAAATATGGCATTGTTTATCTGGATGACAATATGACACAAGCAGATAAGATTACATAATAAATTATTGAACCATACAAATCATTATGCTGCCGTACTGAATAGTACTTACATTAACAATGTCAGGAATGTTTTATTCATAACATAACAAGCACTGCTTTTACACACACAAACACACACAGAGGTCTTATTCACTCTCTTTCAGAACCAGTGTACAGTCTGAACGTCACACCTTCAGTTGAATGCTGGCTGTGAAGAATTATCCACCTTATTTTGGAATGCAACAACGGCCATTGTGTATGTGGGGAGGGGAGAAAAGACGTTTCATTAACGTTGTAAAATATCTCCTGCTCTCACTCGTTAATTATTCATGACTTGCTGTATGTATTGCTCCTAACAATAAATAATATAATTATTTATATAAATCTACGGCCGGAAGTCCGACCAGCTACTGAATGGCGTATATTCAAATTCAAAACTAAGGTGGATTGTATTATAGTCTGATAGATAGATTATTTTAACGGCATTTTTGGGCTTTAGCACCCCCTAGTGGTTGAGTCTCTCTCTCTCTCTCAAACATGGTTATCCAGGATTGGTTGATTGTCTGAAGCATGTGTGAGGTTTGAGCTAATGCACTTGTTTGAGATGATGAATGCTGCCAGAAGTGCCCGTAATTTAACACCTTCAAATAATAGGCACATTTCAAATTTACAAATAAAATCACTTTGTCCTCGTTGACTGGACTTCTGACCCACTTAAAACACTCAAGCAGAGAGAACTCATGTACAGACTAGACATTTACCCAGAATGCCTTGTGGCCTGCATATGTAGCTGACCATTGGTGGGCCCTAGCCGACTCATCTCAAACAAGCTTATTATTAACACCAGAGAAGATCATGGGAAAGGCACTGTATGGTGTCGCAGTAGGAGACACACCGGCCCCAAACCAAAACCAGCCACAGACCCCCAGCACCGCCCGGCAGGGAGTACGCGGGGGTGGGGCTCCCATCAAGCAGCTAGATGTAAAAGCCTGAAAACACGGAGCCGTGTCCAGGCGCCTCCTCCCTCTCCCGGCCCGCGTCCCTCTCTCCCAGGGGCAGGGTGTGGAGGACCTCGTCCAGCAGCTGCAGGGCGCGGTGCAGGTGGATCTCCACCCAGCACGGCGTGTCCTTGATGCTGCGGCGGGGGTAGTCGGGCCCCCAGCCCTTCACGAAGCTCAGCCGCAGGATACACAGCCTGCGCAGGTCGTCCACCCCCAAGCCAGCTGCGGCAGAAAGACCTGCGGGAGGGGCATTCTGTTTATTATTGGGTATCATTACTACCCATAGGCTACACTTATTAAACGCAACATCCTGGGTGAATTAATAACAAGGCAAATATTATAATCTCTACAATAAGGTCATTTAGCGAACACTTTTATCCTTACAATACAATGAGCACAACTGCAAATATTATGCAGGTAGCGGTTAGACATCTTGCTCAAGGGGGCTTACATGTAGGCCAACACCGGGGCTCGAACTCATGACCTTCCGGCTGGGAGTCGAACACCCAGGCCACTTGACCATCCTGCCCCATGTAATCATACTTGCTAGTAGTAGTTACCGGCATATAGGGGGATTAGATCAGAGTTGCATGTACTTACTGACTGCAGGTGCGATGCCACCAACACTCCCTGGCCCGGGAATCGCACCGGCGACCGCCGCAGCCTGAGCCGCTGCTGCCACCTGGGCTGTGGCTGCCTGGCGCTGCATCTGCCTGTGGCACTGCCTCAAGTCAAACACCTGACACACACACACAGACACACACACACACACACACAGACACACACACACACACAGACAGACAGACAGACAGACAGACAGGCAGACAGCAAACATGTCACATAGCTGACAGACAGGGGAACATTTGGCACATCCCAGGCATCACAGGCAGACATTTTGTGCCTGGGGGAAGACCACACACCGCATTCCACATCCGTCTGTGGAAACTAATTGGTAGTGTTTCGGCTAATGGGGACGCTTTGGGCCTGTCTGCCTCGGTTCTGCTATGGACACAAGGCACCATGTTCCGAAGAAAATGTCACGGCTGACTGTGCCCTCTTCACACAGTAAGAAACACACAGAAAGGCTAAAGAGATACTGACCTTTTGTTAAAACTCTGTAGCTTAGCTGTAGTATGTATTCTACTGTCTTTACTGGTAGTGTGTATTCTACTGTCTTTACTGGTAGTGTGTATTCTACTGTCTCTACTGGTAGTGTGTATTCTACTGTCTCTACTGGTACTGTAGTGTGTGTTGTGTGTAGTAGCAGTAGTATTAGTAGTAATGTATTAGCAGTGCCTTGATGTAGGCTCCAGGGCAAAGCTGGGCACCAAACCATTAATCCGTTAATCGTTAATTAACGAAGTTAACATTTCCGTTAACGATTTAACTTTTAAGATAACTGTGAAAATCTTTATCGGACTATGAAACTTTTGTTACATTTACGTCCGCCAACTTAAGTTTGAATATATTTTTATTATTTTTGGAAACTGTGCTGATTTTGTCGTGTTTTGTGTGTTTTGTGTGTTTCATGCGCTTACTCGCTGTGGTCTTGGTAGCATAATTAGCAGTTTAGCAATTAGCAATTTGATCTGCTGCGGATATGTTTTTGACTCCTAATTAAATTGGCTGTTGTGGTCTGGGTCCATTTTAAGAAAACTCGGGGGAAATGTGCAGTGTTTTTTGTTTGTTTGCTGTATGTTTTTGTAAGTTTGACTGGGCTCACCCAGGTCGCATATTGGTCTAATCGCTTACTGTGTTGTTTTTTCACTCGGCTCCACCTGTTGTACTCCGTTAATTAAGTGCTCCCTCTCTCTGTCTCTCTAAAAGTTATTACATTTTTCGATTAAGTGCGCCCACCACTGCTCCAGGGTAGATAGTTGTAGTAGTAGATAACAGTAGTAGCAGCAGTAATATTAGTAGTACCTTGATATAGGCTCCAGGGTAGATCTTGTGTACTGCGTCCCCAGGTGCTCTGCCAGCCTCCCGGTCCAGGTAGAAGCTCTGTACGAAAACGGAGTGGTCGCTAAGGCAACGCATCCAGACGTCACCCTCCCCCCGACACTCCAGCTGCACACCACGCCCAATGTGGAGCCTGGGCACGGGAAAGATGCTCTTAGTTCAAAGGTCATGTTCAGGCTTCTGGTCAACACCAAGGTCACGTTAGACGTCAACAACAACAGCTCAGTATAAGTCATCGTAACGGCGTTCAGGCTGTCGTATTCTGTCCGGTCACGGTACTCCATGAACTAAACAATTGCAATTACAATTCATTCAGCAGAGGCTTTTATCCAATGCAACTTACAGTACAGTTACAGGTGTTAAGCAGCAGGCAGGGGTGAGACATCTTGCCCAAGGAATCTTCCAGGTAGGCAGGGCTTGTTGGTAACCCCATACACACAACAAACAGCGCTGTTCGTGGCTTGGAAACAACAGCGGTAGCGATCCGTTGCTTTGAGACAACAGCTAAGCGATGATAGTCATGTATCACGGCCAATAATTTTGTTGTTTTTGCTATTTTTCTATAGATACATAAGGCTTAAAGAGAAGGGGCAAAAAATACATAGATAGATATACATAGCCTGGACGTGAAATGTAAACGTCATCCTTCCATTACGCAGACAAAATACCACGAAACTAGCCTAGGCTTGTAGACCCCGTCTTCAGCAGGGTGGCATGGTAGCTAGTCTATACCACTACTTTCATATATATTATACAGATAATGTTGGCTGATGCATTTAGCGTCTTCTTCTTCAAAATAGGTATGCGTTCACACGTACAGGCATAGTTTGTACAATATTCCACAGTGCCCAATGGTGGCTTGGAGGTGAAGTGCAGCCATACTGTCTTTCACTAGAGAATATGGTGCGTAGTTTGTTGGAAAACGTGTTTCTTTCAGCCTATTTATCTCGTTAACGTAAATAATACTCACTACATTGAATAATGCATTATTTGTGATTAAAGTAATGGCTGTTGGTAATGTATTACCGACCCCCACAGAGGAAAGATTTTACTGCTTTCATGGGAGCTCAGAACCCTCCTTATGGGAGCTCAGCTCCCACCGGCTCCCACATAACTCGAACCCTGGGAGTGTTTATGCTACTAAGCTAGGTTAGCTGCGCGTCAGGCTGGGGCTAACGGCTAACGAGCTGGTCGGAGGTCGGAGTTCAGACCTGGCGCGGTCGCTAGCGGGGGTCCGGTGGACGTTGCTGAGCTGGCCCAGGCAGAAGCGGTCCCCGCCGGACGGGTCCACGTAGCCGTCTACCGTCACCACGGGGCAGCTGGACAGGACCTTGAACATCTCCCCCACCTGCACGTCCATCTCAAAGTAGGACACCGAGCACCAGAACTCTGGGCCTGCACGCACACACGCACACACACACACACATAGAGGCACATGAGCATGCATGAACATGTGGTGCTGTGTGTGTGTGTGTGTGTGTGTGTGTTACCTGGATGGTTGGACACTGGCTGAGGAAAGGGGGGGGCACTGTGATGCTGTGACCCTAGACACACGCACGCACACACACACACACACACACACAGACACACACATATTACAATCCACTTTTGCCTTTTGCGTCTTTATTGGGTAATGCAGTTTGCTGCACTTCTTAAACTCTTTTAAAATCTCTTTTACTCTGTTGTATTCAATTGTATTTTATTTTTTGTATATATTTTTCCTATTTAATTTCTTATCTTAATCAATTGTCTCTTTATTTGTTCTTTGCTTTATCTTATTTGTAAAGCGCTTTGAATTGCCACTGAGTATGAAATGTGCTATATAAATAAAGCTGCCTTGCCTTGCCTTTATCTAAACCACAGTAACAATCCTTACATGGTTTACTAGCTTGTGAGTAACAAACTAATGGTAATGTGGTGTTGTGTGGTTTTTAGCCACAAGGGGCTGTGATGAGCAACAACAAAAAGCAAGTCTATATGCGTGTGTGTATTTGTATGGGGTCACATTGGCCTATTACAGTATATTCATTTCAGTCAAATGTCTCAGGGAGATGCTGTTATCCTAGCCCCCTCCAAACTGTTCATAGTACATACTAATAGGATGCAATATTAGGATGTGAACAATATATCTGCTGCACATTACGTGACTGGAATTGTTCCACGATGCTTTGCAATGTGATGTCATTAACGATGAAGATCCAGATTTCTTTCTTATTTCTTTAAATAACATTTGTTTTGTTTTACCATAGGACACATCACACGTTTTATAATAATATGTGTATTTCATTAGAAAATCGTACAGCCATTATGACCACCCAGGTGATCTAATGTTTTGGCTCATCGGTGTTATGTGCTACACACTTAAAAGTACGCAGGGCATACAGTAGTTCATGTAGTGGGCCGGGCCTAACTGTCTTACAGAAGTGAGTGCTGGGTGCCGGGTGATGGTGTAGCGGAGGTTGCTGGTGACTCCGCCCATTCTGCTGTGGTCCTGTTGGCGTGTAGGAGGCTGTGCTACTGCCTGTCCACGTGGCTGTAGGTGCACACACACAATAACACAGTCACACTGCAATCAAATCATTACCGTATAAGAAAGACCTGCACCCCCTCAAGCCGTTAACCACTTATTTTTGTCATGGGTCAAGAATGCCGAAAAGCATCAAACTATAGCGCCGCAATGGTGGAATGAGCTTCCTACAGCGGTCAGGACAGCAGAATTACTCCCCATCACCTCTTCAGAACCCACCTCTGCCACTGACCTCTCTACCTCATAGCACTCCCATTAACCTGAGCCTTCTGTGGCGATTCTTTATCTACTGCCTCTATCTCTTAAAACCTGGCCAGCTGACAGTCCTGCCTGGGCCCAGGACGAGATAATCTTAGATGGGCCCCCAGATCTCCCCTTTTCCCTTGCTCTTCCTCTGCTCTGCTCTTCCTCTCCTCTGCTATTTTTTCCACAAATAGGCCTTTTTTAAATTATTCCATAATTTAATGAGGACCCAGTTCTCATTAAACCCCCCCCCTACACTGGGCCCGGGACAACAGACCCGTTTGTCCCCCCCTATCAGCGGGCGTGCTTAAAACTCTTTCTCTATCTCTATCACTTACCTACTCTACGTAAGGATCAATACCAATTAAATGGTATGTTGATAGTTAATGTATGATGTGAAATGTATATTTAAGCTAGCCCTGATGACATGCTGCTGTCATTATGCTAACAGAATGTTGTCTGCTTACCATGACTGGTGTATGACCTGTTCAGCTAGCGACACATGTACTTATTTGTACGTCTCTGTGGATAAAAGCGTCTGCTAGGTGTAAACAAACACCTTTCAAAAGAGGTTGCTGGGAGTGGGGGGTCTACTCACTATGGTAGGAGCTGCTGGTTGGGCCAGCCGGGTTAGGGGGGACGCTATACTCCGGGCTCAGCCGTTGGGGTGTTGGGGCCTGGGGGGTTGGTGCAGGGGTGCTGGGTGGGGGAGGGGAGCCCGGTACCCCCTGGAGCAGGCCCTCCACTGGGCCTCCATGAGCCCCGACAGAGACCCCCGCCATCATGGAACCGCCGACTGGAGAGTCCCCAGGGGTCAAAGGTCAAAAGCACACTCTTTGTTAACGTGGCTCATTAGAACCTATTGATTTTATTATTGCAATCCTTTGTTTCTGAAAGTTTAAGCCTCCATTCTTCTTCTCAGTACATTGGTATATTATTGGTTAGTTGTAAATTGGTATTTATTATTCAGTACATACTATGTATTAGAACTTTACTAGAAAAGTGTTGAGAAAACGGTTGAGAAACAATGGAGGGATTAAACGATTGAGAAACACTGGCTGAAAATATACAAACTGACCACTAGGTGGCAGACTGGAGCCACGGAGACTTGCATGTGGATGACAGCCTGTCTGACACAGGAGCTCTACTAGTGACAACCTTTTTAGAATTATTGTATTTAGTTTGAAAAATATATTATTGTCTTAGTCCACTTTATGTTTTCCTCATGGATCAATCTTTTTCCCTGGTAGTGTTGGCATAGCAACCTATTCCATCAAAGTCAAGTCCATCAAAAATAATCCAAACTAGCTCCCACAATCCCTTTCTCCAGCCAACCTAAAAAAAATAATAGATTTCAGCCAATCAGCGGTCAGCTCTCCAGTGGCCTTACCTTGCGGGGAGAGAGGCATGCTGGGATACAGGTTGATTGGCAGGACCTGGGGCGGCTCCGGGGGCGGGGCGTGGTTGTACCGCTCGGGGTGGGGGGGCAACTCTGCCTGCAAACAGTCCTGGATGTACTCCTCCTTAATGAGGTGGCCCTGAGGACCTGAGAGAAGACACGCAGGGAGAACACTCTAGACTCCGGTTTCAGCTTAGTTTGCTAAAAGGACTCATTATTGTTGACTAAAAAACAGGTTTTCAGGCCAGAGGTTGTGATGTACGTGCGTGGTATTGTGTGAGGAAGAGCCTTGCTTGGTAGAGAGATGTTCTGTTTTAAAGCCCACAGCCGTTTTAGAAGTTTTAGCAGCTTTAGCAGCTTTCCGCTGGGAGACTCAAACTGTAACAAAGCGCTACCGCACCAAGGCTCTCGTCAAAGAATAATGTTGAGAAACTCACCAGAACTTTGAATGCTGAGCCCCACTGAGGAGGAGAAGCAGAGGAGAGCAGAAGGAGGAGGAGGAGGAGGAGGAGAGGGAAGAACCGTTAGCTTCATGTACATTAGACTAAACAGTTTGGAGGACACAAGTTACAAGTCGTTCTCTCTGTGTGTGTGTGTGTGTGTGTGTGTGTCAAGGCTGTATGTCCGAGCAGCAGCACAGAGCTGATATGGAGCCTTAAACACACATTTAAGGATAAGGTTCACCTTAATGGTAGTAATGCTCCGCCTATCCTAGCAGGAACACCACGGGGTGTATCTCCTCTGGCAACCAACCACTGTTGTTTCACAAAACATGACATTGCATTGCTAACATCAGATTACAATGTGGCAGACGCTTCTACCCAAAGCCACCAAGAGTGAGTACAGTCACAAGTACCAAGGAGCAGGTAGGGGTTACGCATCTTGCTCAAGGATGCTTACAGGTGGAGCGGGCATGTTGGGGTTTGAACCCACAACCTTTCCACTGGGAGTCGCCCACCCTGACCACTAGCCTATCCTATTTCCATTATATCCACTTTGTCAGCCACCATATTCAAAATAATCTCAGTCAAAGAAAGGAGATTTTCCGCCCACAGTCTCTGGACAGGTTGACTTTACATTTGGGATTTGCCTTTATAATCTGTTAATAATTACAATTGGGGTCATTTAGCAGATGCGTTTTATCCAAAGCGACTTACAATGAGTCCAGTAGGTGGTAGTGGTAGTAGGGCTTCACGCACGCGTTGTCGTACTTTACCTACCTATGCCGGGCGACACCACCCTCTCGTAGTGGTAGGGGTTCACGCACACGTTGTCGTACTTCAGGTCGAAGGCGTACTGGCAGAACTTGACGTGCTTCAGCTCGTTCTTGTGAAGGTCCGGCCATCGCCACAGCCGGGCGTAGATCACATGGGGGAAGCCCTTCCTGCCCGCCACCTGCACGCAGATGCACACACACAGGTGTTTACACACACACACACACACACACACACAGGTGTTAACTCACATATACACAGATGTACAACACACACAGGAACAGTTGCAAGACAAAGACTATAAAGAGAAACACACCTCATCACAGAGAGGAGAGGAGAGGAGAGGTTGAAAAAAGGCATGAATTGAGAAACACAAACACATGCACACACACACACACACACACACACACACACACGCACAGGGCAACTGAGCAGCTGTGTTCTTGTTCCTACAGTCTGACTGGGCTGAAGACAAACTGAGTCACTGGGAACACTGGTCAGGATGGAACATGTGTGTGTTTATGTGTGTGTGTGTGTGTGTGTGTGTGTGTGTGTGTGTGTGTGTGTGTGTGTGTGTGTGTGTGATGGAAGGTTGACAACAGCCATGACATCATGTCTTACCTACCAACCTCACATGCGTGTGTGTGTGTGTGTGTGTGTGTCTGACGGTGAAGTTTGTCTACTTTGCCAGAGCTGGCCAACATCCAGTCCGCATTACACACACACACACCCCCTCTGTCTCACTTATTTTCTGTCCCACATCTCTCTCTCTGCCTCTGTCTCTCTCTTTCTGTCTCTCTCTCACTCTGTCTCTCTATCTCTCTCTCCGTCTCTCCATCTCTCTGTCTCTCTCTCTGTCTGTCTCTCTCTCTCTCACACACACAGACACACACACACACACTACATTCTGTGGTATGAGATCCGTGCACACGAACGAGAATGTATACACATTCCCTTCTCCCTCTCTAAAACACACACACACACACACACACACACACACACACACACAGCGCCTGTCTTAACTTAACCCCTCCCCTTTCCTGTGTCTCAGACAAAACAAGCCTGACTCCTGTCTCCCCCGCCTCCTCCCTCCCTCCCTCCCTCCCTCCCTCTCTCCCTCTCTCCCTCTCTCTCTCTCTGTGTCTGGGGGATGGGTGGGGAACTCCCCCCCTCCCCCCACTCCCTCTCTGTCTGTCTCTCTTACCAAACACTAGAGTCTAGACAGCAGCGGAAATCGGACACAGTAGCTAACGTTAGCTAACGCTGGCTAACAGCGGTGTGTTGTAAACGCTGCAGCGTGGATCGGGTTTCCAGGCCACCTCGCGGTGACACCTCCACCATTTTAAAGAAGTTACCGCAAAGCAGGAAAAGATGGCTTGGTTATTTCCCTTGAAGTGTGTTTACAGACTTGAAGTACAATATAACACACCAAAGCAGTAGTTCTCAAACTTTTTTAACCCACGGCCCCCCAAAAAAGTGCTTCATAGCTTGTAAACTCCCCCCTCCTGCACCCCCTTATTGAGAACCACTGCCATTGATGATATCTCTTCCCTTGACATCTGGGAACAGTTACAGACACCTAAAATGAACTGACTCACGTCGGTGCTTGTGTCATTAGATGCAGAATATCAATGTCTATTAGCCATCTGGACTCTATATTGGTGTATCTGTACAAATAAACCTTTAAAAGGTTTAAACAAAGATACACCACTTTTGTCTTTAATGGTCTCACCGATGATGGGTCATTGTTTTTTAGATCATTGTTCTGATGCTAAAATTTGACACATAGGATGTGATGTGACTATAAGATGTTACCATAGGATGTGACCATAGCTTGTTACCATAGGATGTGATGTGACCACAGGATGTTACCATAGGATGTTACCATAGGATGTGACCGGTGTGTGACAGATTCACCAGAGAGGGCTTGGCTAAAGAAGAACTGTACTGGGGCTGCTGTGAAGTTCTTCTGCAAACTGACTACAGCTTCTGCTAATAGCATGTTTCTATCTCCTGATAGACTGACGCCACCTCACAATTACTCTCCAACACGCCCAGTCTGTGCATAACAATTACATCTGGACACATACAGTATTAACAACTAGATCGCTATAGCAGGTGATAGGTGATAGCAGGTAGAAATATAATGTATGTACTGTATAAATAATTTCCCAAATATTACTACTGTATGTCTCCTTAACCTGGAGTCATTATCTGTTGACTGTGAAGCAGACTTACTTCTCTCTCCTGTATGCAATGCTAGGCTCTCTGTTTGTCACCGGCTAAACTCTACATTCTTCACTACTTCTAAACAAAGAGGAGCCGTGCAGATGATGGTCTGTGTCCAAGAGAAGAACAGAGAGCATTATCGCTAAAGAGAGCAGTAATCTAAATGTGATGAAATCACACATGCCCTTCTCCACTGCGACGACAGAAACTGCTTGGATTGTTTCTAAATATTTCCTCAATGGAAGGAAGCAGGACAATGTGATATAAATCCAGGCTTCTTCTGGGTTATTTTACTTTGTATGGAAATTATTCAAAAGAATTACAGGACAAATCTTGAGAAAATAACTAGTTAACTAGTTGTTAGCAGTTGTTACTGTGCAGAAACAGGAAACGAATTCCACTGGTAACAGTCGATGACTTTTCAGTCACTTCCTTGTGCACGTCATGTTGGCGCCACCTACAGTAATTAAGTGATAAGTGGGCCATTCTAAACCAAACTATGTGGGAGCTTATACTCTGTTTAGGTGTGCCTGTCCTCGGTGGACCAACCACTGCCATTTGATGGTGAGGGAATATTTCAGAAAATGTTCCACCTAGACAACAGATTACAGAAACTATAAACAGTGCTATAGGAAAGGCTTTCCTGAATGTGGTGTAGGCTATAACATATTACCGTCAACCCGTGGTAAACAGCACCGAAATGCTGATCAAAAAGTGAATTAAAAGTCTCTAACAACTTATGAGAACAATAACAGTTTTCACAATAAGGCGTGGGGAAGAGCGCCCTCTACCTGCAGCCTCCCGTCGAGCGTCCTCTGGATGGTGACACACTTGCTGGGGTGGACGCCGCTGGTGGTGACGGCCGTGATGAGGGAGTCCAGCTCGTCCTTCTTCTCCTTCAGCTTTTTCACCAGGCTCTCGATCGCCCGCTTGGCGAAGCCCTCGTTCTCCCCGCCCTGGCGATGGCACATTAGGCTGTGCACGATGCTCAGGCACGCGTCGCCGCTGCTGGGGGTGGGGCTTAGCACCGACATGGCTCCCTGGGGGCGTGGCCGAGGGGTTAAAACACCAGACGTTTTGCAAAAGAAAAAACGTACCGCGAAAGCTACGTACGATTTTCATACGTAAACAAACAAGACTATGATCTGCATTTAAAAGTAGACGTCCCACTTGGGCAGGAACGCTTTTGTTCAAAGTGACTTACAATGAGTACAATTACAAGAATTACAAATGGTAGGGGTTAGGCATGGTGGGGGGAGGGGGTACCTTTAAATTACATCATCATTTGCGTAGCATTTTACCAAAGAAGTAAAAATGTTACGATGACGTCATTTGTAGAAGCAGTCGGCGCAGCAGAAGACATTTCTGTCTTGACAGTTTGACTGCAGAAGCACTGCTATGCCGCGCGTACGCTCTGACTATGAAGGCAAAAGGACCTGCGGACCGGCACACTGTGTGCTCGTGTGTGCCATGTGATTGGACGACACGGTAGGAGGAGGAGAGCGACGTCGACTGACTGACACTAGATGCGACCAATCGGACGGCAGGGTGACTCAGGGTCACACCCAGGAGAGTCTTAAAGGTCCCTGAATCCTGTGAGAAAGGGTTGTATCTGATACCAGCAAGCACACCAACACTAGCTGAGATACCCTGCCACAGAAACAGGCCTAGCGGTAGAAGCTGTAGTAGCAGGACTAGTACAAATATTAATGGTATTAGCATTAGCGGTACTAAGTGGTTGAGGCACCAATAGAATTATACTAGCCTACTATAGTACTAGTAGTATTAGTATAGGTAACAGCCGTAGTATTACTAGTTTGGACACTTGTAATGGATGTTTTATTATAGACAATTCATGCTTTTATTCCTAGAAGTTAAACACAACGTAGATTGTTTAAGGACAGACGGACTTCAAACAGACTCAAACCTGTGATGTTCTACTCTCCAGTAGCCATGCAGTGTTTACTGTAAGTATTATAGTGTTACTCTCACTCTCTCTCTCTCTCTCTCTCTCTCACACACACACACACACACACACACACACACACACACACACACACAGACACACACAACCACACAACCACCAAGGTTAGCTGAGTTTATTGTGTCTGCCGTGTGACGTTCTACTCTGAGAAGTGCACGGGGGGGGGGGGGGGGGGGGGGGGGGGGG
>JAOEHI010000008.1:6102364-6129442 GCA_025447815.1 Percopsis transmontana
CAGAGGAGAGGAAGAGCAGAGGAGAGGAAGAGCGGAGGAGAGGAAGAGGAGAGGAAGAGCAGAGGAGAGGAAGAGCAGAGGAGAGGAAGAGCGGAGGAGAGGAAGAGGAGAGGAAGAGCAGAGGAGAGGAAGAGCAGAGGAGAGGAAGAGCGGAGGAGAGGAAGAGGAGAGGAAGAGCAGAGGAGAGGAAGAGCAAGGGAAAAGGAGAGGTCTGGGCGCGGGGGGGCATCTAAGATTATCTCGTCCCAGGGCCCAGGCGGGACTGTCAGCTGACCCTGGTTCCCTGCATGGCGGACATGTGTTCCGTCGATGGACCAAAAGCCTTCCACCAGTGTGTGCTGTTAGTGAGTATAAAGGAGCATGTAGGGGTTGCTCGTGGCTGAGTACAGGTAGGCCACCTGTACCTGTGGGCGTCACCCACGCTAACCACTAGACTATCGCACCCCCACTTGCTCTGCTGATTGGCAGTCAGGGTTCCATGTTTGGACACCGGCTCATCACAGCTCCTAATCAGCCCGCAGGGGCGGGAAGAGAAGCACGGAAACCGTCATCCAGCGCTGCAAGGCACAACGCTCACCCACGCCAGTCCACCCGACGGCCTCTGGGTAGCAGTACCAGCATGCACACTGAGATGAGGTGGGTCCCTGGAGTGGAGACACGGCTACAAGGCCCCTTGAGAGAGGCCCATACTGACGGAGCATCTCAGTCCTAGTGAGCTGCTTCCAGCTACAGGATAGCTGGAAGTGTGGGAGCGTTTTAGCTCAACAGCACCTTGTTCTGTGTCGAGTAAGATGGAGCCCTGTGTCTTCCCCTTTCATGTTGTAATTCAAGATATAGTATTTAAGATAATACACATATAAGTGGAAAAAAATAAGTTTTTCTGTTGATCTTTATATTTTTGTATTTTTTAAATTCATTTATTTTTTAGAGATTTCATCATAGACGATATTAGCTCCGGGGTTTCGAGGACTTTTGCTCTAGAAAATGGTTCGAGAGTGTTGTGAATTACAGGGAACCGAATCCTTAAATTCAAAAAGCAATGCACAATGCATTCAGCCTTCTTGGAAATGCTCCTCTTGGTATTTATTCAGCAGTCTGTTTGCACTACTGGTCTCAGACAGGAAATGCCTTCAACATGCACAGTCGAAACATGACAATGGCACAATCGGGATGAGATGGAGGGAGCGTTTTTCAGGTCATATAAGCGGAGTTTGTTTTATTGTCAGCTGGAGGTTTAGCTCATCTAGCTTGACTCATTTCCTCCGCACAGGAACACAAGTGCTGTAGCTGCTAGCCTGAAGTGAGTTTCCAGCCTGGCCCTGTAAACAAAACAGCGTTATGTAGTTGAAGAAACCACATGGGTGTTTTGCAGTGTTTTGTTACAGTGTGTGGAGTAAAACCTATTTTAGGTCTTTTCTGAGGCTAATTAATGTTGGGAATATGGGGTTTTGGTTACCAAGCAATAGTTTTAGGTAATAATTGTATAGACCTCGACAACGGTTTAGCACAGGGTGCTATTGTGTGCATGCGTGTGTATGTGTGTGTGCGTGTGTGTGTGGGTGTGTGTGTGTGTGTGTGTGCGTGTGTGTGTGTGGGTGTGTGTGTCTGAATGAGAGTGAGAAGCGGAAGGTGAGAACTGATTAGTGTGTGTGTGAGTGTGGGGTAAAAGTGTGAAAAGGAGTGTGTGTGTGTTTGAGTGTGTGTGTGTGCATGTTCACACCATTAACAAAACTAGTCTTCAATTTCCTGTCTTGTCATTTTAAATCAAAGACTTTTTTCAAATAATTGAACCTCTTACGTTTAGCTGAGTGGGTGTTACAATTTAAGGGCTTTGCTGGCCATTATGTCGTCGTTCTACTTTTATTAAAGGGTCAACAGTAACATTTCCCAAAGATCAATTCCCAACACTGTACATATGGAAATACTCTGCTAAATACATCAAGAAGTTTGAAAATACTCATATTTTCCTGGCTATAGTCAACTCCTGTGAAACTAGGGTAGCAAAATGATTCATGCAATTTAAAACTCAAATTGTGGCTCAACGAAAGGGCTGAGTAACCATAACGACCTGATAATCTCATAACCATTGCAAACCATTGCAATATAAACAGTATATTAAAAAGAAATGCCCGGGATCTTTAGAAATGTAGCAAAATGTCACGACATTCATGATTCGAGGGTCCTACAGTATGTATTTTCATATATTTTAATTTCATGACCCCCCATTCCAGAGACACATACTATAATAGTTACTAATGGTACAAGAACAGAAGAATTCCTTTGGCACACTTCACCCGTAACAGTTATGAAACAAGCATCTATCTTCCAAGGAGAGCCACCGAGTCACTGTGTTGTTTTTTAAGATAAGACACTCGCAGGGCAAAGTCAGTTTTCACCACTGCATAGAAGGAGCAAGGTAGATATACACCCAAACACTTAATTATAAACATACAGACGTACACTAAAACCACTCCATCATGCTGTACAGGTACACCGGCAAACTTTGACATTTACAAATTACAAATAAGCCCAATGTGGGCGGCTAGGTACAATTTAATGCAATTACCGTAATATGAAGTGACAGGCTGATATAAGGTGACTGGTGAAAGTCTGACACCTATGTGACAAGGAATGCAGTAATGGGGTCCAATTTCTGTATGCATGTACTGTATATATGTATGTGTATACCTGTATATGTACTGTATGTGTGTTTGTGTGTGTGTGTGTGTGTGTGTGTGTGCACATGTACACAAGATAAAGAAGATACAGTCTATACACAGTGTGAATAGTTGCAATACACCCTGTAGCATGCTAGCCCATTGCAATCACAGGACTCGTGGGCTGAGGCTGGTGTCTCCATCCCAGCTGGCTTTAAACCGTCTCGGTGGGGGTGGGGGAAGGGTTCCTGCTCCACGTGAAACCCACCCCCAGGGCAAAACATAACGTTTCCCTCCCCCCTTGGATGATGCCCCGAATTGTGACCCCCAATGGCCCCCAGCTGCCCGTATGGTGTGGCGTGTAAGTCTTTGTGAGGCCAGAAGATGCCTCTTAAGGCTTCCTAACATGACGTCGCGCCAGCCGGGAACATGGGTTGGAGAGGTAATCTCCTGCATTAAAAAAACATAATCCCAGCTGGAGACGATGTTGAGGCATTTATGTGAGTCAACACATAAAACCCCTCTCTGCCTGGTGTAAATAGTCGCTCTGCTCCAACTGGGGGGCCTTTGTTTTGCCTATTTTTCGGTGTGAGGGATTACCGCGCCAGTCTATAACAACTAGATTTTGTGCACGGGAGTCAACAGATTTTCACCAACCCAAATATTGATTGTAGTTGCCAGTCTCTGTAGTTCTTTAGGGCAATTTTGGTGTACCAATGCGAAGGACGAGATGGGAGCACATTTTAGTGCAGCACACGTTTGAGTCAACGGCCTCAAATTGAACCTAAATAGACTGACGTTAATGTAAAATGTAATGTGTTATAACTTAAGGCTAGCTATAGCTAATGCTAATATGTTGCTATATAACATGTTTAAACTGCAGGGTAAGATTTCAGCCCATTGCTGGATGCTAGCTACATGTATTCAGGCTTACACACACACAAACACAGACACACAAACCCTCTTTGTTACACACACATACAGAAGACATGCAGACATATAGGACACAACCTTGATAAAGCTGTCATCTCCGGGGAATTTCCCTGAATGGATCACTTGTTCTTTCACCCCCCCCCTCCCCCTCCACACACACACACCCACACCCATCCATCCATCCATCCATGAGGAAAGAGTGAAATGTTTGTGGACGTGCCATTAGTTCCACAGACAGATGTTTTCCCGGGAGACGACACTGGGATATGTACATGTGCGTGTGCGTGTGTGCGTGCGTGTGTGCGTGCGTGTGTATGTGTGTGGGTGTGTGTGTGGGTGTGTGCGTGCGTGCGTGTGTGTGGGTGTGTGCGTGCGTGCGTGTGTGTGGGTGTGTGCGTGCGTGTGTGTGTGTGAGTGTGTGCGTGTGTGTGGGTGCGTGCGTGTGTATGTGTGTGGGTGTGTGTGTGGGTGTGTGCGTGCGTGCGTGTGTGTGGGTGTGTGTATGTGCGTGTGTGCGTGCGTGTGTATGTGTGTGGGTGTGTGCGTGCGTGTGTGTGTGTGCGTGTGCGTGTGCGTGTGCGTGTGCGTGTTCTCATGCTTGGAGAGAATACATGACGTAGTGTAGGAAGTCTCAGACAGTGTGTGTCTTCCGTGTCGATCTTAATAAACTGGCACGTAGAATGTACGTGATAAAACGTGTAAACTGTACAACATGGCAGAACAAGGACAAAACGACGAGAAAAGAAAAAAAAGAAATGTTCTGAAAACACCTCGTGGGAAAAACAAACCAAGAAAACAAAATTCCCCAATGGAGTTTTGCCACAGGGGCGAAAAGATCCTGGCTCTGTGCACACCCACCGATCCACGGTGGCCCGGTGGGCGGAGCTATGATGTCAATTTGCAGAGGTCAGCAAGCTGCCACACGTCCACAAGCACCAATCGGGAACGGTCACGCCCCCTGACAGCTGCCGACAGGACCGACATGGGGGAGATGGTGAAGACTGCATGCGTCATTCGGAATGACGGAAAGTCTGCTTATGGCATTAACACAATCCCTTGGCTTTTTGGTTACATCACGTGTTTGTTTGGGAGACGCTCACATTGTGGATGTGTCCACCCCTCCCCCCCTCCCCCTCCCCCTCCCCCTCCCTCCCTCCGTTGCCGGCGAGCGTCTGTCTGTCTGTCTGGCTCGACCTGCCCTCAAAACGAGCACGCGTTTGCACGCATTAGCGCCCTCCGGTGGCCGCGACGTCGAGTCTGATCAATGGTCCGCGCGGCGTTCGCCCAGCGGCAGAGCGCATGCCTGGCCGCGAGATTGAGGGGGGTGGGGGGGGGGTGGGGGGAGTGCGGCCTCGTACACGCCCAACGCGACGCGTGGCATGCTGCTCGCAGGTACACGCCGTGCACGTGTACCACCTGTTAGCAGACCAGTGGGTTCCCTCAAGTCTCGAGTGGATACACACCAGGTGTGTGTATCCACGCACGCACCACATTGGGGTGGGAAATATGCTGCCATGATCCGAAACCCATTCTGTTGTGTTGTGTATTGCTGTGGGATACAATAGATCTCTTTCTTTGTTTTTTCCCCACAGAGAAGATGAGGCAGACATTGTGCAGCATGTGCGTGTGCGTGCGTGTGTGTGCGTGTGTGTGTGTGCGTGTGTGTGTGCGTGTGCGTGTGTGTGTGTTTGTGTGCGTGTGTGTATGTGTGTGTGTGCGTGTGTGTGTGTGTGTGCGTATTTGTGTGCGTGTGCGTGTGCGTGTGTGTGTGCGTGTGCGTGTGTGTGTGTGAGTGCGTGTGCGTGTGTGTGTGTGTGCGCGTGTGTGTGTGTGTGTGCGCGTGCGTCTTAGGTCCACCAATGTGAGTCATGAAGAGGTGAGGCTCTGTGGGTAATGCTGCATTCATGTGGTGTCGGAATAATCGTAAAACTTCACTTAAACAGTCCCTCAGAACAACAACTCGGAAAGTCGAAGAAAATGTGTTGTTGACGTCATACATACAGAAAGATGGCGGGCAACGGTGAATGTTTGGTTGATGGTAAGAAACCTTTGATTAATGGGGAAAGTTCACGCCTTGAATATACATTTATTGCCAAGATGTCATTTGTAACATGGTATTAGGTGGTATGGGTTAGTTGCTGTCCACGCAGAGGGACCTAGATTAGTTAGATAAGCTATTTATTAGCAGTAACCCTGATAATAAGTCAGGTAAAGAAACATTTTAGTGGTTTCAGAGAATGTCCTGGGACCGCCGCAATGCTCTGAAAATACAAATACAACCCGTCTTGGTAGCGGCCATGTTGTTTTCCACATTCCCACTTAAAAGCACATGAACACGCCGAAGTCGGAAGAACGACTTCACCCCTCGGGAAATGGGACCGTCCGAGGAGCACGTGAACGCAGCATTAGCAACAAAGTGCCGACACACACACGCACGCACGCACGCACGCACACGCACGCACACACACGCACGCACACACACACACGCACACACACGCACACACACACACACACGCACGCACGCACACGCACGCACACACACGCACGCACACACACACACGCACACACACGCACACGCACACACAGACATGTGAAACACACCCACACACACTATATATATTGCCATGCCGTGTTTATTCGCCGTGTGACATTCAATACGAGTCGGAGGAGAGGAATCCAAGCGAAGAGGGAGGGAAGGGTGGGGCTAGAAAGGGAGGGTGGGGGTGGGGGTCAGAGGGTTCGAGGGTAGCCGTGGAAACCCAGCGCGTGCCTGCACACGTTGGTTGTGCCCTGGCATCGTGCGCTAGTTGGAAGACGCAAGGCTTTGGCGAGGCTTCCAAGGGAAGGCGGTCAAGCAGAGAACACTGATAACGGGTGAGAGTTCGTGCTCAGTGTTGCTACTGCTAGTAATTGCCAAAGGAACTGTTTGGAAAGACATTTTTGATTGAGGGCTGTTTTTGAATGGCCTTTACCAAACCCTGCACTCTTATAATTTCCATCAGAAGCGGTTCAGAGGGGCACACGCTGTGACGTAGCATACTGTACAAGACTTTATCCACCGTTCCCAAAAGAGAACTTGGAGACGAGTTGGAAAGTATTGAAAGCTTTGCATTACGGCAACACCATGGGGGGGGGGGGTATTTGTTTGCCGGACATGTTACATCTTTCACTGTTCATGAAACCATACTGCTTTTACAGAGAAGGTAGGCCTCATATCAGCTCTATTCCCATGACAACTAGGAAGGAAAGAAAGAACAAAATAATAGAGACAGAGAAAACAAATAAACAAACTAGCAAAACCGAAGAAATGTAAAAAACGTGCGTGGAAAGAAATCCAAGCCCTCCCCTTCCTGCCAATGCACAGACAGACAGCCACCATGGCAACCCAGCGGTATCGCTGTAAGCTCCTTTATGCTCGCCTCTGTAACGGGATGAGGTGAGGTGAGTACAAGTGGAAGACGAGAGCGAACACTGAAGCACGAGCAAAACAATAATCGATTCTCAATAAACAATGGTTCTATGCGGCAAACATAGTCTTAATTTTTTCATAAATAAATGCAGAGGGTTCGCTGCTATTTATGGAGGGATTGAGGCAATACGGCAATGCCAGAGATGCTAACATAATAATATAATAGCCCCTTTTATTTTCCGTCCTGATATTTGTTCATAATCTGGTGTGTAGGTCTGACAACCACTGCTGAAATTACAGTAGTGGTTTGACAAGCATAACAATAGTGTGTAGATGCCCATACATACGGTGTTTCGAAGTTCAAGATTGTAATTTCAGGGTTGGGTAAAATAATCAGCACACATTCAAAGCAGTTTAGAATACGGTACAACAAAAGCAGGAAGAGTCGGCGAGAGAGGTAAGATATAATTGGTAAGTGAGTTTTTTTTAGGGGTTTTATTTGTCTGTATAGTGATTGAAGGGGGTTACAGGGGAATTAAAAGTGATTAGTATGATTTTCTAATGTGCTAACCAACAGTATACCACTTTATACAGCACATACAGTGTATACTGTATATGGCACAGCCGTATTTTACAGCACACATCCTAAAGTGTGGGTGCTAAGTGCATAATTCCAACACGCTCATTAGGAGCTAAGGGATTGGCTAGCCTCAGGATATCCTCCCTTCCTAACGAGAGAAAAGCAGTTATACATGCACGCTTACGGTGCTGTTTGCTACCACCTGTCAGTCAAACCCGAATCAGTCGCGGAATGAAGCGATGGAGAGGACTGGATGCACCAACACACACGCGCGCACACACGCACGCACAGGCGATCACTTTTATCTGTCTTAGAAACACAAACTCACTTTCTCACCCGTCGTACCACCACACACACACACACACAGACACACACACAAACACACATTATGCATAATAGTCCCGTAGCTAGGGAACCATAGCCAGCCTGTCTCCGTTCCTCTCCCCGTATTAACAGCGTGTGTTCATGTTATATCTAAGTGTTAATGAAGTGCCCTTGCTAAGGACAACAGTCTGTGCTTGTAGTATACACTCACCGGCCACTTCATGAGGTACACCTGGCTTAACTAATGCAGTCTAATACAACAGTCCTGCAATAAATCCCCCTTCGTGACTTGTACAATGTTCAGTTCATGTTGAAACCCTCTAGGAGAGGTGGTGATTCAACTGTGTGACCATCGTGGAGGAGGTAGTTTGTGGTGCTGTTGAACTGTATTTTGTTGCACTGACACGTGTTTCTATTATCGTGGCCGCCTCCTTTCAACCAGTGAGTCTATGGCTACACAACACAGACACCATTGTGTTTAATTCAATACAATTCAACAGCACCACAAACTACATCCTCCAAGATGGTCACACAATTGAATCTCCACCTCTCTTAGAGGGTTTCAACATGAACTGAACATTGTTCAGATCATGAAGGGAGATTCATTGCAGGACTGTTTAGTATTAGACTGCATTAGTATCGCCAGGTGTACCTCATGAAGTGTCTGGTGAGGGTATACTGTAGTCGGTAGTATGTATCTTGAGAGACCACATTGGCTACATCCAGCTTTGCTAGACACCTTGGATAAGTGGGCTATGTACTTTGAAACAATGGAGGTCAATGGTGGATTTAAACTTCTGGTCCAGCAACCACGGCGAACGAGGGGTTGGTTCATGGAGAACTTGGAGGACTTGATGATTGTTTAGTTCTGGATGGCGAGGTGGGTGTGGCCTAGCACAGATGACTGACAATCCTATTTAGACAAGCTGTGTTGAAATCGCATCTGTAAGTCAACAATATTCAGTTTGTTCCTATTATTTATTTTCTTAATATTATTTTCATTGCACAGTGAAAATGACTTCCATCAATTCTTTGAGCATGATTCCTCGTAATGAGGCTTAAACGAGGCTTAAACGAGAGGCGGCCATGCCTTCTGTCACTATGGACTAAACCTAAAACTCCTACAAGTGTAATGACACCCACACACACATGCACACATACACACGCACACACACACACACACACACACACACACACGGTACACAGACATACTCACAGATGAATTGACACATTGCTGCATGGAACATGTCTGGTTCTGCCGCCCCATTAGTTCTGGAGGCAAAGACATCATTAGCAGCTGTCACGCTGTCACTGGCTCAGTGTGCAGTGGAGTGTGTGTGTGTGTGTGCGTGTACGCACGTACAAGATGCGTGCACGCACACACACACACACACACACACACACACAAACACACACACACAGTCTATGGCCATATACTGCGTGAGGACTCTCCCATCGGGGGTTCTGTCAAGAGATGAATCATTCTCTTTGGGGCCACAGGCCTCCAGAGTCCCCTCCATGGGGTGGAAGTTGACTGGTTGCAAGTGTAAAGGCAGGGACGACATTGTAGTGACACGCAGGAACTCAGGCACACCGGTTTGTGGACGTACTTGAGGGAAACCCCGTCACAATGAGAACCGGGATCCTCCTTATGGCCAAACCCTCCCAAAAGCAGTTAGCCACTTCATGTGTTCTCAGCATACAGTTAATCACACAACAGCAGCAGCAGCAGCATACGGTAAGTGACCGATGCTAAACTCCTCCCTGCTGCAGCGATTTTAAAATGTTTTCACCCCCAGTAAATGCCAACCTGCCCACTGTAGTCACACAAGCAAACGTTGTCCTCGAGAATAACATAGCAGAGATATAGACACCGTTGAAAAATGAAACGTATAGACATTTTACTGAATACAATCAAATCAAATAAATTCTTTGAAGCATCTCAAAACCTGCTGATCTCCTGACTTTCCAATTTACAGTTCCTTATACTGTACATAACTTTAAGGGATTGGGGATAAACCCCCACGTTATTAATTGTCTTGAGACTTTTTGGAGCACCATCCGGTTGATCATTCAGGGAGAGAAGTTAATATTTTATTTATAATAAATATTTCATAATGAGTCTGATAACTACTGTGATCAATCAATAAATCTGAATTCCGTGATACACAACAGCAGAGAACCTTCTTCTTAATATAAAGTGAGTTTATCACATAAATTTAGTGTAGATTATATAAAGTCAACAATGAGTTTATATAGGCATTACAGAGGGTTAACTTCACATTAACCATAAACGGTAGCAAACACAATAACCAGGCTTCAATAACCTAGTAATTAATCAATGAAATCACAATATTGCTGCGTTTCAATAATCCAGCACTTGGCAATCATATCAATCATAGCACTTCTCTTGATCTGTCAGCAGACGAATGCAGACTGAAACTGCACCTCTCCTGGGCAGTAGTTACCGAGGCCTGTTGCCTGATTGCTTCGGGCCTGGAGGGCAACAGAACAAGTCCCTGCGCTCTGCCCATACCGGTTAGAGTCACTGCTGCCTTGCCTCTTTGACCACTGGCTAGTTCCAGCCTACGCCCAGTTTGATGGCTGGGGTCAGCCAGACTGCCGTCAGTTCGGCTGTACATGCCGTGGTATCCATTTTATGCCATCATGCAATTGAATACATACAATTTCCTACAACACCCGAAAGCCAGCTGAGAACTAAGCAGGAGTTTGTTTCCTGGGGCGCAGTTGGTGGGTGCAACAGATTGCGCCCACCAACTGCGCCAGGTTCTGACCTATGACCCTAAAGGCTGTTAGCATCGGGTCATGTCTGACGCTAACAGCCTGGCGATACGTGTCGATGCTAACTCTGCCCTTCCTGAGGTCCGTCTCGGTTTGGAATGTTGAAAATGCGTCTCAGATGGCGGGACCGGTCGCGTGGTGCATCACAGCCCTCAGAGAGAGTCGGTGCGTTCCTTGTGGCATGCTACGTTCTATCATGGCCCTGTCACATCGACCTCACAGAGGAAACATTACAAACCGTGAGACCTGCAGCCGAATAACTGTATGTTCCCTGCGAGGGAGGCGAGAGACCTGGCCTGACAGGGACACCTGCAGACACCTGCAGACTCCTGCAGACACCTGCAGACACCTGCAGACACCTGCAGACTCCTGCAGACACCTGCAGACACCTGCAGACTCCTGCAGACTCCTGCAGACACCTGCAGACACCTGCAGACTCCTGCAGACACCTGCAGACACCTGAGGCTATGGCTTACGTGGACGAGGCGGGTGTTTATTGTTCTTCTCATGGAGCCCAGTTCTATCTCCAGCATCTCAACCCCGCCTCGCTGGAGATCTAGTCGTCTGTGTTTCTGTGTCGATGTCCCCTACTTCTACCCCTCTCTCCGTCTGTTGCAGAAGGAGCTACCGGGTACCGCTGGATCTTCAGTGAGATCCGGAGGCCAGGCATGCTCCCAATCAGGAACTGCAAAATGCAAAACATTATTTATTCATTATTTCTAGTTTCCTATTTTCTCTACTTCATTTTTTGCTGCAGTAATTGTATCCTTATTTGTCTTTGGCCACATTATAAAAATCAGGATTCGTAATTTTTGCATCTGACCTTTGTTTTTCTCACAAATACACTATGATAATTGCCAAGAAGAAAGGTACCACTAGGCTATATAATAGGTACGGCCTCGCTCTCACCAACGCTAATAGGCCCCTTTCGTGGGAAACCCCACAGCGTTTATATTTCAGTGAGAATATAAGCTTGCACGGTGAGTGGTTAGAGCCATCGAGGACGTTTTGTGGACTAAAGGTCACCTCTGCCAGCTAAGCCTGTTACATAACATACAATATGTCTCTTTCGGAGAAACGACCCCTAGTGGGGATAAATGAAAAGAAAGCGTGACAAAAACAAATGTATTTATGTTGCCGTTGCAGTGTTTATTTAGCCCACACACAAGTGGGCGGAAGGACTCAAGTCCCTTCATTGTAAATGAAAATGGAGATGTTAAATGCCTCTTCTACATTTATTAGATGGTAAGTCCACCTTCAGAGACCCATATTTCTGCCTGCCACGTCACAGGATTGTGTGTACAACGCTGTACAAATTGCACTACAATGTACAATGTGAAAACACACACACACACACACACACACACGCACACACACTGATAAATATGCGCACATACACACCTATCCCTTGACACACACGCTCATAAATATATGCACACTGTACCGTATGCACGTGTGTAAAACAGTCACACACCCGCGCTCTCGCATAGAACACGTTAAAAAACGCACACACTCATAAATACACACACACTCACACTCGCAGATTGAAGTCAGCCGAGGTGTTGCAGTGATAATCGATGAGATTTAGGGTCACCTCACACGCACACACACACACGCACATGCACGCGCACACACACAGCAGGGAAGACATCTTATTGTGTCGTCCTTCCATCTGTTCTTCTCATGGTCATTTAGCGTTGCCATGTAATACTAAATGAATCCCTGTATTTTCATCTCCACCACGATCTCTACCCTGATGTCTTGTATTGTAATGTATTCTGGCACTGTATAATATTCAGTAATGTATGGCTATATATTCTGCTAATGTACTGGATTTGGTAATGCATTGTTACACATATATTCTGGTAACGTATTCGTTAATGTATTCTGGTAATACACTGTATTCAGGAATGTTTTATATAATCTATTGTTAAATACTCTATTCTATTGAATGGATTGTATTGGTTGTACTGTATTCAGTACCATATTGTAATTGATTTATTCCTCTCTGTCGGCAGTTACTCATTCCACATGTTGCAGTCTACTGTGCCATTCTGTTCTTCTTCAGTCATCTCTGCCACGCCTCGTCTTCTTTGCTGGTGTGTGTGTGTGTGTGTGCGCGTGTGTGTGGTACGAGTGTGTGCGCGAGTGTGTGTGTGGACACGAGTGTGTGCGTGTGCGCGAGTGTGTGTGGGTAGTGGCAGGGGGTCAAATCAAGCAATCCCCGGCCTGGAGGGATTAGCGCCGGAAGGAGGACGAGGGGGGGGGGAGAGAGGAGGAGAGGGGGACTTTTGGAGAGAAGATGGCCTCATGGGAACCCAGTGCTAGATTAAAAAGGATAGTTGTTTGTGAAGGTATTTCTTAACACATGCTTAAAGGGACAGGAAAGTTCAATTGAAACGGCAAAAAAAACAAAACAAAACAAAAAAACAACATGAGATTGATGTGTGAAATCCGTAAGTTCTGCCTTTGGAGTTTAGACTCATTGTGTTAGTTTGGTTAGTTGAGGGAAAAGGCCCTGGGTCCAGTGGCACAAATGTTTGATTTGGCCCAGTCCCTCTCTTGTCTGGGTTTGCTATGCCCGATCTCTCCACCCAAGAGAGATGGCTCAAGCCTGTCTATGTAATCACAACTGCACACACTCACACACACATGCACACACTCACACACACACGCACACATGCACACACACACACACACACACACACACTAAATTTTAGGCATGCCAATTAGGCACCCAGGCATAGACATGTCCTCCTCATCTAAGCTCTGCGTATCTTCAAAGACACACAAACGCACACAAACGCACACAGACAGACACAGATGACAATTCACCTCAAACTCCGCGGCACGAGGAATTAGCCCGAAATCTGTTCCTTCTGTCTGAAGGCCTCTGGCTCAACACTTACTCTCTATCGGGAGCAACTAAACAATAATGTGCTCTCGAATCCTAAATAAGAAATGACTCACAACAGGCATCTGTTTATCTTAGACTCACTGCTAGGTCCAGCTGGGCTGTGTTCTTAAGGGCTCTGACAAACCAGCCGGTCATAATGAACTGCTGTGCGGGACATTTTCTGCCTGATTCGAATTATAATCCTTCCTTTACAATGAACTGCCCCCCGAAATGATTGATTCCTTCGGTTAAGACCCTGCCGTTGTCTCGGGGAGGTGGTGGTAAAGGACAGGCAGAATGAGAGGAGATGTCAGAGAGTGATTGAGGGAGCGAGGGGAAAGGAAGGAGAGAGAGAGAGAGCTGTCCCCGTCCCTGTCCAATGCGCTGACATTTAGGTCAGACGAGGCAGCCATATGACGATCTGCGCAGGTTTACCGAGGGTTTCTGCAGTGGGCAGCAGCCTGTCTCTGGCCTGTCACACGCTCGTATCTTGCCCGGTCACCTCTCCTTAACCCCAGACTGTGTTGCCTCCGGTCTGCCCCGCTAATTTGGCATTTTAATCCGTTTAACCCAAGATAACCTGTCGAGAATTCCCTTGCTTTGGGTGAGGAGTCAATACTTATTGTATTGTGTTCCTAAATGGTGTCTGTGATCCTTTTATCGACCCCAACCCAGTCCCAAAACAACACTGTATAAACTCGGGAAAACAATCAACATTGCTCTAAGACAACATAAAAAGTAGGACTTAGGAGAAGCAGTGCTGCCTCTAATTAAAGGGAATTTGCTGCCCACAAGACGTCTTGCCATTTGGCCTACTGTTGCTATGCAACAACGACTGATTTGAGGCTGGATGCTTCGCTTTCAAATCCTGAAGTTCAAACAAGGTTTGTCTCTGATTCGGTAGACGAGTATGGCGTGTGCAGCCCTCTGCTTGACTGACATCCCCCCTCTCTCCCAACTGTGTACGGGAACGACCGGCGCGTTCTTTGTCATTGGTTCTCATTGGTGTATGCTGACTAATTAGCCCAAATAACGCCCGCGTGGGTGTACAGGAACTTCCGTTTATGAGGGGATGCCGATGTTTCTGTCCCTCTTTTAAGCCTCAAGTTCCGTTCAGATTGACTTTACATTGACTTTACATTGACCCCAATATTTATTTGTTCAAAAAATAACATTGTTTGGCAAAATGTTATAGTACTATGTAATAGTGCAGAAGACTGAAAATAACAGGTATATGTATTTTTAACCCTCCCTTTACTCAACAAACTGGGCTGGCAATCTTCGGAAATCTCAAAAAATATGTAAAAGACCGTACAATCTTACTATTATGGTAAAAAGGGGATTATATAATACTTGACACAATATATTGGCTAGATATGAACAAATTTCATTGATGAAATCACATGTAGTCTACACATAGTCTACACATTTTTTACATTTGGACCCCAAAGAGTACAGAACTATGCAATTTGGAATAGGACGAATATAAACAGGCAAAACGACAGGCAAATTAACTATGTTTCCAGTGTGAAATGAGTCACAAGGCTCTGTTATCCCCTTTTTATGTCTGCTAAACCCGTCTGTTCCTTCTAACACCTACCAGGTGTTGGTATATTGTTAGGGGCATCACTCAGTTTCCCACCAAAAAACACACTATCCACACAGAAATATTGATTGTGTGTTTAGGAGAGAGAGAGAGAGAGAGAGAGAGAGAGAGAGAGAGAGTCCTGTGAATTATCCAGCAAACCTGCATGAGAAACTTTGGATGTCTGGTTCCCCGGTACTTGCAAAGATACTGAATAACATTGGGAGGCAGGTGTGAGGTTGTGTGTGTGTGTCAATATCAATATCTATTGCATTTAACCATGTTTTATAGCTTGGGTCTCTGAGACACCAAATAGAGGTGTATAATTCTTTGTAGGGGGTGTATGAAACACAATATCAAAACAAAAACTTTGTAAATGAGTAGCAGCCATAAAGTTAGGAAAAGTCATGAAATATCAAGCTGATTAAAACATTTTGAGTATGTTTTATGTGCTGTTAAATGGGGTTTCAGAGACCCCAAACAAAACATGAGGGTTAAGAGGCAGTTTGAAACAACAGCGTAGCAGTTTGATGCTTGTACGCCATTAGCAATAGCATTAGGGGAAGAAATAAGGGTCACAGGGTTCGTGGTGTTATGAAACACTAAGTAATGACTGGTGGTTCGGTTACTTGGTGTCACGGTGGCCTGTGCAAAGAAGGGAACATCCCACCGCGATGCTCCGTCGTAGCTTTAGGACAGCCCTTCCTTCTGAGGAATGGCGTGTCTCCTCGCATTAGCACACAGTGTCTAGCAAATACAACACTGTGCACGGAAATAAATGGCCTTTCTAACAGGTCACTTAATGTGGTCCCAAGCTCTAACATCATTCATTTTCCTTTTACGAGAAAAGAACATTTTGGTAATGGGGTGCAATCACATTTCATCACCACACTTTTACAGACAAAGTAGTGGGTAGTGGGTGTATGAAGCACAAAATAGTTGCAGGATCATTTGTACATTTGAGGCAAGTGAAGGCAAGAGAAAGAGACAACTCTGAAATGTTCCTCTTTACGCTAATGCTATTTGTTACATTTTGCACAACAAAGATTTGACTGGTGATATAGTGATGACATGGCACCTTCAAAAAATAATAATTCTCTTCTGCTTTCTGCTCTGTTAGATCAGCTCTTAGAATATTAATATATATTTGAATAGGAATATATTGAGTGATGTAGGCCTATAGTGAAAATGCATAAGCTAAGTAACCATGATGACATGATGCTGTCATTATTCTAAACAAATGTTTGCTTGAAATAACCGGTTCTGACTGACAAATTTAATAAATGTAAAATATGCCATTATGTAGCAAGTCAGACAGGTTATTCCCTGTCCTTGATATGGGGTGAACACAGTGGGGATTGACAGCCTAAATAACTCCATAAATAATGTTTAAACAACATGTGGATTATGTGGTATTTTTGTGTGTCTTCAATTCATCACCTTTAGAGAAGAAATATGATGAAATTAAGTAGATGGTTGTTTGCTTCAACCCCCCCTTCTTACCACACACACACACAGTAAAGTACAGTGAATTCCATCGGCATTCCACCCCATGCAGATTCAAGCCCTACTGATGCTCTCTGCCTCCCTCTGCTCTCCACCCGCCTCTGAGTCCTGACGTGACTTCAAACAATCCCAGCCGACAGCACTAAAGATGACAAACAACTCTGTCTACCAGCAGTCCTGCTGGGGATGAAAGTGAAGGCGCTTGAAGCATCGTAATGAGGAGGGTACAATCGTAGGACACACAAACGCACATGTACACGTCAGGAGAACAAGGACATGTCCAAAACGACGTTTGGAAAGAGACAAGACTACAAATGATTCATGGCACAAAATCGATCAGTTGATCAATCAATCATTCAAAATAAATAATTGTAATGAATAGAAATTAAAGACAGCTAAACTGCAAGCGCTTTATTATGAAATTCATCCAATATATTATGATATTATGAGACTGCCCTTAGCCTCATTAGTCAGTAATAGTCACGTGTGCATTAATTTCTGTTGTTTTTAAAGGTATTATAGCCTATATTGGACCCTGTAGGTTTTGTTCAACTGATATTCCACCTCAGTTGTTTTGAGTATCGCAGACCACATTCAAGAGGACCGGTTTTGGTTAGTTAGTAAACCGTCTAATGCACACCGCAAAAGCAGGAAACAACTGCATCAGGCACGGACGTTTGCTTTCTTCTCATTTGGCACAACAAGCAGTTGCCCTGCAGTTGAACAGTGACCGGGTAATCCCGATAGACACACACACACACACACACACACAGCCACCAAATGCCAAATGACAACAGCAGAATGTCTGGCTGTCTCTCTGATGTAGAGCTGAAGGACGTCTGGGAATGTCAAGGAACCGATGAAAGGCGAAGGGAGAAAGGGTGGGTCTATGGGTTTGCAGGAACGACATGGTAGTAGGCCTACAGATTCATAAATTAGAATAGGAGAAAGGGTGACGTTTTGAAAATGGAGGGAGGGAATAAAGAACGTAAGGCTGGCTTGAGGTGACCAGTCAAGAGCTTCACAAGGACACAAGCTTACAAGGAACTGAAGCCTGTCACTCTGTCCCATTTAAACTATGTTGTAAAAATGCCACAGAATATGAGATCCACCATTTTGGTTTCACCTGTGGAGATTATGTGCCAGAAAGTCTGGGAAAAGAGGAGGGGGGGTTATTATGTTGTAGGTGTACTATGTGCATTTTAAGGTGAAAAAAACGAGAGGACATTTTCTGACGGTGAGTTATCCTACTTATCATGCAGCGTTTCATCTCAAGTTTAGGGTTATGTAAATGGTTTCAAGCGTTCCCCAAAGGCATGCGTGGCGCGTGTGTGTTTTGACGTTGGTGTCTAAAGCTCACAGCTTTTCCATGGCGTTGGAACGTGTTGGATCGTGATTTCCATTCAGATACAGCAGGATGGGATCGAGGAATGTGAATGCGGTTGTGAATCTGACAAAGGAGCAGCATTGCCATCTGCTGGTAATAAATGAAATTGCTCTCAGATCGCCGCAAGTTAAGAGTACTACTTACTGCAAGAAGACAAGAATGCCTATTTGTTGACTTTGACAAAAGTCTTCTTCTTGTGAAAGTCGATGTTTCACGATGTTGCCCTTTTTTGCCAGAACAAAAATACAACATAAATAAGTGAAAGTTGTTTTTTGTAAATTAACTGGATTATGTTACTCTGTCTGTTATATCTTGTAAATAAATAGAAGTAAATAACAACAAAATAATTTTAAAAACTTTTCACCTTTTAAAATTAAATCGAAATGATTTTAGTTCAAATATATATGCAAAATATATTTGAATATATATTTGAATACTACTGATAATATCTTTCACGCGGTAGGCCTATTATAGGTCTACCGCTGCACCCCCCCTCCCCCCGGGGTTTTAGCTCCACCCCCTCAAAGCTGTGCCGTGCCAACCGCGGTGCCAGCGCAGGCTCACAGCCCGCGTGGGACGGGCGCCATCTTTCAAAAGGTCAGAGTACCTCCACAGGATCAAGTGACTTCCTCTGAACTGCAGTGTCACTCCAACTGACATTTCCTCCAACACACACAGAGACACAACACACACACGCACACAGAAGATAGACATTCGTTTTGATCTGTTCTGACCTCACCAGCAACAAAAACAACATCTTAAACATGCACGAACACACACACACAAACAAGAAATTCAGTAATTACCTGGATTAGCTGGTCGAAGAACAATGCAGTGACAGGGGTGAAACATCGCAGGACATTTCACTTCTACCGCTCTCCTGCTCTTCAAAAGTTTTAAATTGGTCAGCGTTTGCGCTGCTGCTACTACTAGGTGCACTACTAGTATCAATAATATAACAGACAACCATTCTACCTATAATGATTTGATGTCATCACATCAATATATAATAAAGACATCTGTCAGAGTTGAATGTCCAGCAGTTGAGTGACATATGTAAACCCCACAATAAGTACAAGAATAGCGCTATGTTCCTTAAGTCACGTAGGCATCGGGACTATCGCTGGGAGGTCATTTGAGGACACAGAATGCTGAAGGCTTGGCTTGGCTTCCACCCGGATATTCGTCAGAGTTCTGCCTCCGACGTGCCGCCTGCGTTTCCTAACAGAACTATGCCCCGATCTGCCGTTGGTATTAAACAGTCTGCGATGGCGGGGTCATGTGAGGGTCTGGGAGTATCTGCTCACACGAGAGAGAGACACTGAAAGATTATACGGCTTCGGAAAATATCCACCCATCTTCTGAACGGCCTCCAACAAGGACACATGACCTTTTCTAGTTATACAGAATACAGTAGAGTACAGTCAAATAGAGATTAAAGCCATGAACGCTTATTGGATAGCCTTTTCAGTTAAACCACTGCTTCGGATAGACTTAGCGGCACGTACTTATATCAAAGCCGACTATGCAGACAAGATTATTGCATTAAATGGCATATGGGATCACCCCTGCCAATGCTTAAAATACGTTTTATGTGATTAGCGATTGGCAACCCGATTTCCACTGTATTTGCTTTCACTGATCTATGGTAAAAACCCTGTTGGTAGCCACACGTAGTTGTGATTTCCTAACCCAATTTAATGGAGTTTCAACAGAAGATGTCACTACAGTACATTGCAAAAAATAAACCTGCTTTCAGTGGATTTAAGGCTGCACAGTTAAATCAAATAAAGCTAGGGCTACTTGGGAAACTGCTGAGTTTGGGTTTCATCTAAGAATTATTGGTTTGGCCTGTGATGAGTTTAGTAAAATAGTTACCTCATGGGAAGGAATATTCCCAAAACAAATAACTCTGTTTGCTATAAATGAGTCATAACTCAAAATATTGCTTGAAAAGCAAAAAAAGTGTATCCCAACAATTTGGGTGTTATGAGACTATGAGACCAAATAAAAATGTAAGAGAATATGTTTATTTTATTGAAAAAAACGAAAATGACACAAGTAGCCTGAATACTCTGGAATAAAACAGTTTTGTTACAATACGTACAGCTGGTAAATTGGGTGAAATAATATTGGGCCCATAAAACACAGCAAAAATCTCAACACAGTAGGGAGTACACTTCAATGGTTAGATAAACCCAAATTGATTAAATTACCCTACAATAAATAACCCTACAGTTGAATCTAATTTTTACAAATGAAAGTGTCTCCTTTTTATCAATCTCATGTGTTAGGTGAACTCGTTTGCCACGAATGACTTTGGTTTTCATAGCTGAACCTCTCCTAAGCAGCTAAGTTAGGGATCTGCTGAGGTGAAGAAAAAATGACAATCAACAGTCAATAATCATAACCACATTCAAAGCAATGCCCTTTTTTTTTGCCAGAACTTTCTATCCAACCATGCCCCTTGTCAAGGTCCCTCTCTGCCTTCTGCACTGACAACAAAACCAGCACAATGAAAGAGCACAGAGCGCAAAGCAGGCTGGGAAGTCATAGAGGAGGGTAGTGATCATTAATGCAGCAACTAGCAGGGCATACACAAGGATTCTTGTCACATGACCAAGGGAGCAGATCTCACCGAACCACACAAGAACACCCCTATCCCCTCCTGAGTTCTCCTGAGACGGGACTGTTGGTTGGTCAATGCTCTCTTTGTGGCCAACTGCAAAACTGTCTGCTTGGCTACATATTTCCTGATGGGAGACAGATCTTTCTTTTAACTGGTGAGGGCTTTTCTCATCTCTAGAAATATAGCTCATATTTGTCTTACGAGAGATAAGCGTTTGCTCGGATTTAATCACTGTCTGACTGCTCGGGGTTTTGTAATATTCGTTGCTGCTGCTGGCGGCCTGTTTGAGACTTGTGATTGAATTTGGAGCTGTCGGTGGTTCTGTCTGCGCTACGTCAGTCAATGACACATTAGCAGCAATGGCTTTAACACAACCGATGACCGAGCTTTGGCCAAGGCCCTGGCTCTCGAGTGGTCGAGTGGTTTCAGAATATTTCTGCAATATTTCATGATGGACATCTGGTGGCAATAAAAGCTTCCCCCCACTTTCCAACGCAGTATTCCTCTCTTCTTTGAGGGTGTGTGCACTGTCGTTCCAATTTAACACCTCCTCCAAATGCCCCCCAACCAAATCCTCTGCCATTCCGGCTGTGAATAAGTCCTCCAAGCCTGATTCTACTCTCCCAGCGGTTGCCACCTCATCATCTACAGCAAAGGGGTCTTTTGTTCCCTCTGCCAATTTTTCAAATTCACCTTGTGGAGGGTCCTCAACCTCTTCAACCGGCACTTCCTGTTCCTTCAATTCTCGTTCAGAATTCTTACCCTCCACCAGAGTATCCTCTACATCACCTATCCCCTCCACCGCATCTTCCATTTTGATCGGTCCAACGCTCTCCTTCTCATATTTGTCTGTCTGGCTCATATCTTCCCTCGTCTCTTCCAATATCTCAGGTGAGTGTTGAAGTTCTGTTGAAGAATCCTTCTTTGAGCGCTTCACTTTATCTTCTTGGGGTCTAATCTCGCCAACTAAATCCCCTTTCAGACTGGCACTATGTTCTTGAGCCTCGCCATGCCTTAATTCTATCTCAGAAGTGGTTGGTTTGGGTTTATCTGTCTGTACAGATTGTATTTCTTTCTCTTCTCTGTCTTTTCTCAAACCTGTCTGTATTCCCCTCAATTCTTCTTCCTTCCTTTGGACTGGTGTGTTTATTTTGCCTGTGTTTACTTTTCTAAAGGGCTTTTCATTAAATATTTGACAGTGACTTTGGTTAATGCTTTCCTCTGTTTCCCTTGACATAAATACATATTTGCCCGTTGCTCTGCATTCTAATTCATGGTTCTTCCTTGTTTGCGTCAATGTCAGGTCAGGGGAGAGATTTAACTCTTTATTGTGTGCTTTTGAAAACATCAATATATCAGTGTCGTGGGAATTCAGTGCTTTCTCCTCCGTCGCTTGGTTGCGTTCATTTTCAATATCCGTCTGTCTCCTCGCCTCTTCACCTGAAACCCCCACCTCTCTCTTTGTCCTCCTGAAATTGGAATTGTCCCATTTATCTTCACATGCCCTTATTTGACCTTGCCTAAATTCTTCTTTGTGTAATTGGTTGGGTTGGATTCCATCTGCATGTGACACGCTAAGTCTCGTCTCATTCGTGTCATGTTGCCCCAACGCAGTTTCACTATTTTGGTTCGGGCTCAATTCCCCACATTTCTGCTCATCTGCATACCTCTGGGAGGCCCACGTCTCCTGTGTTTCCTGTGGCCTCAATATTTCTTTCTCTGAATGGGCCTCGTTTCCCGCACATCCCGATGTAAACCCTTCCCCCGCTGCATGCCGGGACGGGAATAACACAGACCCCCCCCCATCCGTGGCCCGCCGCCTGATTGTCTCCCTAAATGCCAGCGTGTCACCTGTCGCATTGTGGGGGGTGCCGGCAACCTTTCTCCCCCCGCCGCAAGAAAGACCCTTGTCCAGCCCTGCTCCCTGCGAGATCCTATCAAGAGCGCTGGCATTCTGAGACCCTCGCATTGCTGTCATCTCAGTTGTCCCCATCTCCCCTGAGCTTGTTACCAAGTCAGCTGTATGGGGTCTGAAAGGCCCACCACCCCCGCCTCTCTGTGCTATTTTCTCTTCTCTTTCTCTGCCCCACGTGGCATGCTCACGCCTCCGAGTCCATCTGTCAAAGGAGCCGCCTCTCACGGGACCGAATTCCAGGAGAGAGCCTGTTACGGAGCTCCCCTCTGACTTTTTGGAGGCTAAGCTGTTCTCGCTGGGAGAAATGCTAGCTTGCGACCATGCTAGCTGCTGCTGGGCCAGGTCTGTGCTGGCTGTGTCCTGTTGTGTGTCCATTGCGCATTGGGTCCCAGGTTGTGTTGTGTGTTTTAACGCAGAGAATGATGCGGCTGTCTGCAGCCACTCCGACTCTGGAACGCCACAGCGGTGTTTACAGTCAAGGAAGTCCTTCCATGTGTCACACACAGGGGTTTTATCATCCGTGCCGTTGAGAAAAGCCTCCCAAACATCGCTTACAGAAGGCGATTTGTGCACGTTCTCTTCCAAACCTTTGGAAGAGGCTTTTGTGATCGCCTCCACACGTGTATCGTGAGTGGTTCCCCACCGCTGGGACTTTTCACTGCTACAGTTGGGAAGTGGAATCTGGTGATAATTGAGAATCTGTGGATGGTCGGCCCATCTTTGGGAGCGGTTGCTGGAGGAGTTGGGGGAGATTTCCTGTTGAGGTGGCATATGCCGATGATGGCGTTGGTGAGGGATATCTGCCAGGGCTGAACGGGGTTTTGGTATTTCATGCTTGTATTCTTGGACACTGGCCGAACTTTCTGCCCTTTGAAGGCTTTTTGGGTTAGCCACCTGTCAGTCAACAAGAAAAGGTCAGAGGTCAAGCTAAGCATAGGTACTTGAACAAGTTGAAGCATAACTAGTCTTTTGTTAGTAGGGCTGCCAAAGTTAATGCCATAATGAAGTGTTAACGTGATGCATTTTTAACATATTTTGTCCCCCACTTCTCTGCAAATCACTTCTTTCATTCTTTACAACTCGTCTCTGAAAATCGTATCGCCAAAATCGTGCTGCTGTTCGGGACATCTGAAAGTAAATGGCAAATGAATAAACACGCTGACACGGACAAACCAGAATCTAGCCCAGTATTAGGAAGGCCATTGATGCCACCATTAGCAAAACTTGTGTGCAATGCTACATGTTGTGTAATATATTACGTGTAGGTTTGTGTTTACGTCACTAACCTTTCCAAAGGATGTGCCACGGGTTTCTAACAGTATTAATAATTAGCACATGACTGGTTTTAGTGAATGTACTCTGTGTCATGTTCTCAAGTGTCAGGTTAGCATTCTTGCTAGCCCCTACGGAGGTGCTACATACACACGGAACAGGGAACATTATGTAACACCGCAAACATTCCTGTCCCAGTAAACATTCAGAAAGAGGAAATACACCCAAATCACACCAACGTATGTGGCAGTGAACGGTATATGACTTATTTTATTTATTTATGATTCTTTTTCTTGTAATGCAAGTGCCAGAGCTCTTTCATGTAGTGAGTGACAAGTCCATCTCGAAAGGAATCTCACCAATGGCTTGTGTTCTTCATGGCGTAATATAGGCTGCCTCTCTGTGCTGCCGTTTTTCTCTCTGTCAGCTTCCTCTGCTTTGCGTGTGAAGAGTTCTGCAAAATAAATAAAATAATAAAGTCTGACGTTCAGACTTACAGGACCAATCACTTGTGCTATTAATCATAGACACATACAGTACATACAGGGGCACAGAGAGACACAGAGAGAGACACACACACACACAAACACAGTGCTACATGCTACAGAGAGCAAGCCATACCTGATATTGTTTTGTCGACGGCCTCGCAGGTTTTTTTGTCAATGATTTTTTGCTCTCTCCTGTGGTTCGGGCAAACAAACAGCATTAAAAGATACACGATTATGTAGAAAACACAATTTAATCAATATCAATTTAATTTGCATTACAAAACATATCTATTTTAACTGCCTAACCCAAGTTAAATAATAGTTTACTATAAGCACAGTGGCAGATTCAGTAAGCTAATGTTTAGCTAATGCTTCCTAATGGGCAGGGTACAGGCGTATTTGTGAGTTAATTAAAGTGTGTTGGCTGAAACCAGCGTGACAAACTGTCAACTGTTTAAAACCTATGCCCCTCCCACACCTGAGTGACTCACAGTCCTCTCTACCCCTCCCCCTGCAGCTGCCCACACTTCTGTGAATAATTGTGTTTCAAACAGTTCGGGGAGACATTTGGAAGAGTGTACCTTTAAAAAGTCTACCCGCTGTTTTAAAGAGATAAAACAAGTCCCTTCTTAGTGAATGTTCATTTGAATTCTGAATAACGCTCTAGCCGAACGAAAGCAGTTCCCTCTCAGGTCTCACCTGCTCGCCTTGAGACAGCTCCTCTTGCCCTTGTGACAGTTCCCTTCCTCCGGCTCATCCAAAGCCAGCACCTTCACAGGTGCTCTCTGGTGACAGAACAGCACGTAGTTCAGATCCCGGTTGTTCGCCCAGAAGGTGGTGTCGGTCGACGTGCAGTAGCGCAGGCAGAACTCCACCCTGGTGCCCTCTCTCTCGAAAGGAGGCGCCAGGGAATACTGGAAGGCAAACCTGTCGGTTTTCCTATCGCTGGAGCCCGGCACGTACTCTGTCAGCAGGTCACAGTGGCTCCTCCAGCCGTCCAGGGTGATGCGCACATATACGGACTTGTGGTAGGAGAGGTTGACCACCCGGATGATCCCACGGAGCGTGGAGGTTCCCGGCAGGAGCTGGATGCTCTCCAGCTCGATGCTCTGCTCCCGGAGCCTCTGCTCCAGCTCCTGCGTGGTGGAGGGGACCGTGAACAGGGAGAGTATGTAGAACCCCTCCGAGGATCGCAGGACGTCCTTCTCCGGGGGCTCGCTGACCTCCAACCCCGACCCCGCCGCAGCCGCGTGAACGCTGTCGAACTCCACCACGGACACCAGGTCGAGGCCGAAGGCATCCGCGAACGACACCTTTCTGCGGGGGCCCGCGGGGGGCTCCGGCTCCGGCTCCGAATCCGTGTCGGTCTCCTCGTCCACGGATCCCTCCTCGACCCATCCTCCCTCCTCCTCCTCCTCCTCCTCCTCCTCTTTCTCCTTCTCCACCATCACACCATCCTTCTCCCGGTTCGAGGTGCACAGAGGCTCCATGAAGATTCAGGACCCCCACAACGGTCTGACTGTGGACACCAGAGGGTCTGTCCTTCTGCCCGTCTGCCCGGCGGGTGGCAGGGTGGGGTGTTGCTAGTAGAAGGGGTGTGCGGAAACGTGACTTGGCAGACGGTGTCTTGTTACAGCCTATTAATAGGCACAGCTGAGAGCGGGGCCGGGGATGTTATATCCTCTCCCGCTGAGCTGGCTGGATGTAAAGAAAATAAAAGGTGTTTTTTGCAATCTATTGTAGGCTACGCTGGAACTCTAATTAAAGGATGAGTTTGGACGAGAAATGTAACAGTGTCATGCAGGTTTAATTAATACTTTATCTGTTGTTACAGATGTTGATATTAAGTGGTGCCGATTATCTTGCGTTATTTCATAAGTTTTATATATTATATATTATATATATATGTATATATATATATATAATATATAAGTATTATATATTTTTCTAAATTATCTTTATTTTTTGTCAGGGTCATAGTTTTTTTTTTTGCGACTCCAGAGGTCGCCAGAGGGACTCCTGGCATTGAGTGTGTTCTGTGGACTTCCTCACCTGTTTCTTATTAGTCAATTAGTGTCTGTGTATTTAAGCCCTGGGTTTTGTTTTGTCCCCTGAGAGAGGAACACAGAGGTGCTCATTGCAGGCCTTTTAGAGGGACTAGCTGAGAACTGCAAAGACCAGCTCGCTTCCCAGCTTGCTTCCCGGGACAACCCACCCAACCTCGAGGCTTTGGTTGTCCTTTCTGTTAGCCTGGATAATTGCTCCTGGGAGCTCCGCCGGGATGTTCTCCAGAAATAGTTCCTGGTCCCGTGGTTTCTGTTTCAGAGCTGGTTCTCGTCCCTGAGTTGGTTCCTGGTTCCTGTCCAGTCCTTGTAGCCAATGGCAGAGGCCATGCCAGTTCCAGGGAAGCCTGGTTTTGTGTTTGCTTAACATCTGTGTGTTTGTATTTAACCTGGTTTTGTGCCTGGCTTATCTACTATGCTTTGTATTTTTTTTTTTTGTGGGAAATTGAGAATAAATATGTATCCTGTTGACCTCCATATCCCCGCGCTGGAGTCCTGTCTGCCCTTCACTCCAGCTGCCTGGGTTTGAGACCACGCCATTGCAACGTTGTTGCTGTTGGGGGGAGAGAGAGAGAGAGAGAGAGAGAGAGAGAGAGAGAGAGAGAGAGAGAGAGAGAGAGAGAGAGAGAGAG
>JAOEHI010000009.1:5953-23974 GCA_025447815.1 Percopsis transmontana
CGCTTTTTTTTCTGTGTTGGGTAATCTGGGGTGTCTTTTTTTTATTTTTTTATTTTTTTTTTTTTTTTTTTTTTTTTTTTTTCCATTGTTATCCAAACTTTATAGCAGAATGAGGTACGGACAAAGATAGGGTTTTGATATTAGCTGGCCCGGTAGTTTGTTATACCTCTTTTTGGAACTGTTGGACAAAGGTTGCAAGTGCAGTTGGAAGTTTCATGGCTAAAGCTAAAACAATACTTTTTTTAAATATACACAAAAAGAAAGTTTATATTTATAACTGTGTTGCACAGCTCTCCAATAACCCCCAAAGTGGCTAAAAACATCAGGAAAGGTTGAAGTCCTAAACATCTATATACCATAGCCATTTGTCTGTGTTATATGATTGAGATTACCTATACACTGCATTATTGCTTATTTTTTATTTATTTATTTTTTTGGTGGTAGCAGTTTATTTTTTCACCCTACATGTGGTTGCATCCCTGTAAAAGAAATTAGCCTTTGTTTGCTTTCCAACATCCGTGACGTGTTGTGCTCATCAGGTGTGCTTTTAACCTCTCAGGTGTAACGAGGGCCGCATCGGCCGCCTTTGTGAGTGCAGCAAGGATGAGATGCGCTCTGAGGATCTGGACGCCAACTGCCGCAAAGACAACGGCACAGACATCTGCAGCAACAACGGAGACTGTGTCTGCGGGACCTGCGAATGCAAGAAGCGTGAGAACCTAGCAGAGATCTACAGCGGCAAGTACTGCGAGTGTGATAACTTCAACTGTGACCGCTCCAACAACAAGCTCTGTGGAGGTGAGGCATCTGACAGACTGCGTCTGCCTACATCTAGGGACAGTTCAGTAGAGATGCCCCAAATAAGTCTGCAGTGAGTGGCATTCTACCTATTTATGGTCCTGATCTTATCTAATACATTGCCAGTGCTGATGCATGTTAACTATCACCAGGTGAGACTTTGGTTTTAACATTAGCCCACTGCATGGGCTAATGTTGATGCACTGTTTTCTCCAGAAATATTAAATGCACATACTGTATAAGTTCAGCTACTATTTAGAAATGTAGAATTAAAGTTGTATCCGTGCCACTTTATTATTTGCTAACCTCCGTCCTCTGCCAGGGCACGGTCGTTGTGATTGCAGAGTGTGTTTCTGTGACGCCAACTACACGGGCAGCGCCTGCGACTGCTCGATGGACACCTCCACCTGCCTGGCCAAGAATAGCCAGATATGCAACGGGCGAGGCACCTGCGAGTGTGGTGTCTGCAAGTGCACCAGCCCAAAGTTCCAGGGTGCAACCTGTGAGATCTGCCCCACCTGCCCCGGAGTCTGCATCGAGCACAAGTGAGTCTGTAGGCCTCAGGTTTTGGAAGGGAATGAACAAGATCAGAACACTCCAACTTTGTAAGTGTTCTTGAGTCGCCTAGAGAGGACTAACCCTACCTGCTCCTCCCTTTTTTATTTTTTTAAATAACTGCATTACACATAGCATAACAATGTATAAGTACATGAACACCATGGAATGATATATGCATAAAATGTACACTGATGAGCAAAAACATTATGACTACTCACTCACAGATGAAGCAAATAATTCAGATTAAAGACCTACCGAGTAAAGACCTGAGCCACTTTGACAAGGGCCAAATCATTGGGGCCGGAAGACTGGGTCGGAGCAGCTCCCAAACGTCAAGGCTTGTGGGGCGTTCTCAGTCAGCAGTGGTGAATTCCGACTGACAGTAGGTACTGGGAGGTTGGTCTGGGAGGTTGGCATTGCACCTTACTGCGTATGGGACTGCGTAGTCGTACACTGGTCAGAGTGCCCATGTTGGTCATAATGTTTTGGCTCATCGGTGTATGCATAACTAGAGAAAATAAATTCTAGATAAATATAATGTATATTTAAAAAATAATTCTAAATACACTAACACAAAAAATCCAGAGATTGTGTGCAGTGCCGGGCGTTCGAAGCTGGCGAGAAGAGGGAGACTTGCGAACGAGACTGCAGCGACTTCAACCTGATCAAAGTGAAGGACCGGGACAAGCTGCCCCAGCCCACGGACCAGGACTACCCGCTGACCCACTGCAAGGAGCGTGACGCCAACGACTGCTGGTTCTATTACACATTCGCCCTCCGCAACGACACCAAGGAGGTCTTTGTGGTGGAGAAACTGGGTGAGTGGCCCCACTGCAAAGGATGCTGGGTAGGAGTGGTTCTGATGTGCAGTGCTGGTCAGATGTCAGTGATGGGTGTCCTCATTGTTCAGTCCCCTCTTGGTTTCAGAGTGCCCGGCGGGTCCTGACATCATCCCCATCGTAGCAGGTGTGGTGGCGGGCATCGTCCTGATCGGACTGGCCCTGCTGCTGATCTGGAAGCTGCTGATGATCATCCACGACCGCCGAGAGTTTGCCAAGTTCGAGAAGGAGAAGCTGAATGCCAAATGGGACACCGTGAGTCACTCATGCCCCAGCTGCTGGCTGATTGGCTGGCTGGTAGGGTTAGGTGGTCGCAGTATCACAGCAGTCTAAAGCCAGAGTGTGTACAAAAGGACAATGTAGCCTACATTGTCCTTTTTTTCCTTTTTATTTTTTTTAAACACCAGGGTATATCAAATATATTGTGCAATCTGGGGTGAAAGTCGGCATGCTTTGTCACTGGGGCTGAGTTTATGATTGCAAGTGCAGGAATCAAAGGAAGGCGCATGAGTTTCTAGAGAGCTACACAATACTACACAAAACAATAGGTAGATACAAAAACAAGCTGTTGCATGGCGTGATGGGAAAACCATCACCGACAATTCTCCGCATCCACCCTCCCGCTTGTATACCAGAGGAGGGTTGATGAGGGGATTGCGTACAGGTGTGGCAAAGCTGGGGTGTGCTGGATGAAAGGACGGCCGACGGCTGGTGGTTAGTACACCGGTGACCTCGACCGGGGAGGGGCGGTGGCTTCAATTGTTACAGGCTGTTTTTTTACTTTGGCAAAAAGTACAAGGACACAAACGAATAGAAAACTTTACACTGAAAACTGTTTTCAAAATGTGTGTTCTGGAAACGCAATAAAGTTTTAAACGGCACTACAACCAAGAACAGTCAATTTAATGCATGAAGGAAAATGTCCAATATACAAGGAAACTATTGAGGCAAATGCAGTGTGAGCAGATGAACAGAGCTGCGTTTTGTAAATGGCATGCTGGCTTTCTAAAAATATAAGTTTATATTACATATTAATATGTACAAAAAATGTAGTCAAATTGTATGTGTAGATCTCCAGGTCCAGAGACATTTCTGTCCTGTATTTCATCAACACTAGTCTTCTGCTTTAAAAAGTAGGCGGGGATAGAAGATTGTTGGGTCAATACTAAGGCTTAACTCACTTTTGGTAGTACAGGGACTGGCTGCGAGCGAATGATATTCATAACGCAGTATAAATATTCAGTTGGGAGTGAAAGAAAGAGAGGAAGCTGGCCAGAGATGCAGAGGTTGCATGAGAACAGGGAAGAAAAAACAAAAAAGGAGAATAAAGAAAAATAACATGGTTGAGTCATAATACTTTATTCTACTCAATATGCCTTTTAATTAAGCCAAAGGACACTGTACAGAATAATAAGAAACAATTAGAAATACCGTAATAGTAATACTTCCATTATTTTTAGTCCTCTTGGCAGGATACAGATGGATGTTTGTAATCCTCCATACCTTTTCACGTCATCCTTCCTTTCATTCTCATTTGATATCTTCACAGCAGTCCTTGTTTCTGGGTTCTGAACCACTGTAGCAGGGGAACCCCGTTTACAAGTGCCCCATTAACCAGTTCCAGAATCCCAGCTATGGGAAGAAAGGTTCCTCCCCATAGGTCAAAGTTGGTATTGCCTCTCTGCTTCCTGCTCACTCCCTGGAGTGTTAAGCCTATTGCACACTGCATATGGAGCTGAAGTGGAGTGGATCCGCTTTGGATCCGCTCCAATGTTAATCAAAGAGTGTGTTCCCACTGCATGCATTGTTGTCATAATACATTTGTGATTCTACATAACTGTCCTAAAACATGCATAATATTATGTTAATACTGCACAATCGATGCAGTGCAATGTATATCATGAACAAACTACATTAAGTGTGGGCAGGTAAAATCCACCGGCTATCCACGGGCAGTGTGCAAAGCACGGCAGAGAAATAGCTCTGCGTGCAGTGTGCAACGGGCTTTAGTGCTTGGGTGGATGTTGCCATCGCTCATTGTGCCACTAATTTTTTTTTTATTCTTTTAAATTTAAAACATGGATTTAAAACTCTTTTAAATCTATGTATTGCAATGTAAGATGTCCTTGAGTGTTTAGAAAGGCGTCCCAAAAATTTTTATGTATTATTATCAGTGATGTAGGAGTGATTTACTTCTTGAAGCAACAATAAAGCAGAGCAATTAGTGACTGCATGTGGTGCTAACATTAGCATGCTTAGACAAATGTGTTGGATACCTTCCCTACACAGAGCTCCCTGCTAATGATAGTGCTGTGTATTTAAATTTGGCTTGTGAGGTAGTGGAAACTGTAATCTCCTGTTGGTTATCCCCAAAACACCAAAAAAGTGTCACAATTGTATTTAGACTTTGACTAGACCTTTGACCGTGACTGTTAAGTACTTTGGTTTAATAACAATGCAGGGTTCTCTTAGGCCAGATCCATACTAGCACAGGTACATTTTTACAGGGGTAAAACAGTGTTTTGGACCACGTAGCCACGCTTCCATTTTCGCTCAGTTTCTTTTTTTTTAAATCCATAGAGAAACAGTTACTCTGGGGGAAAATACGTCATTGAACTGCGCATGCTCAGGTTGCTAAATATGACATGATCATACGCAGCTCTTCCATGTCATTTCCACTTTTGTTTAAGGAAACACACTTCTGCTTTTCTAAAGGAGGCAGACAGACAATGAGGTAAAACCTAAAACTCTTAACTCATAAAAGTAACCAATGACTATAGAGTCGCAAATAAGTTGACAGATAATGTTTTTTATAGAGCTCCAATATGTCACCTAAGGTTGCAGAACAGTTGGGAAAGAAACAGCCCTGCAATATTACACTGCATTAAGAAGACTCTCATAACCTCTCAGTCTCTCTATTATTGTACATTTGATATTATATATTTGAGTATTTGCATTTTGCTAGCTGGCTTGGCCAAGTCGGGCAATTTTTCTTCTCCCCGACAAAATCCTACACTCATTCGCTGCCAGAATAGTATTGTCGTGTGATCTTGCACATGACGTCAGCATTTCTGAAAAGCAAAATTAGTGTTGATGGAAGGCTAAAACAGATAGATGGATGGATAGATGCGTTTTCAACCGTGCTAATGTGGATAGGGCCTTAGAAGTTGACTTGACTTGATTTCTAGTTAGTTTAAATGCTAAAAATGGTATACATATAAAACGTATATGCTGAAATATAATTTTTAGTTTTTTACTGAAATGGTTTAAAGTTCAGGAAACGCCAAATGGTGAATTTGGCGAAATATTTTCTCATTTATTGCCCTCGTTTGTTCCCAAATCAAACTTGAAATTTTGCTTGGCAAGTCTGTCATGGTTAAAAAACTTTTTGTTTTTTTCAAAGATGTACTTTGAAAAAAACACTTTTTAGATCAAATATTTAACAATTACCTTTTTTAAATTGTGTTTGATGTAACTGCTGAAATGGTTAAATACTTATGCCATGGATTGAAACTGCTTTATGCTTGTATAAGTGTGCTGTTTCTAGCTTCCCTATAGACTTTGTAAACTCACACTGGTTCCTGTTTTGTCTCTTTCTCAGGGTGAGAATCCTATTTACAAAAGTGCTGTCACAACTGTCGTAAATCCAAAGTACGAAGGCAAATGATGGAATCTTCAATTCATCAAGATGACACTGAATGCAAAAGAATAGGGGCTGGGTGGGTGGGGGTGAGCGGGTTTTATAATGCTCTCACTGTTGGTTTGTTGTACTCGCCAAATGATAGTTGTGCATTGTGCCACCATTTCATAATTTTTTACTAACTTGTTTTTCTATGCATAATTTGTAGATTGTACAGTCTGTTCCTTCATACTTTGCTCCTGTTTTTGTTTTTTAATATATAAAAAATTATGTACTTTTGCTGCCACAGGACTTGGCAAGGTAACAAAAAGCCTAGTTGTGCCTTTCAATGAACTGTCGAGCCACTATTTTTTTTATTTATTTTTTTTTGTTCAGGGTTGAATTGAATGACTACGGGAAGGTTATGAAGAGTTCAAAATCAGTAATATCCAAACCAGTTTTGTTAAAAAACATGGATGCTACCGCCATCAGTTACCATGCAGTGAAAATTGTTAAAAAATATGACTAGCTTGTATAAACCAACGTTCTGCTTGACTATGTACAGTATGTCAAGTGATAGCCAATTTGTTTTGGAATAGTACTCTTCTAATGAAGCGCTAGCTGGCAATGTGTGTATAGTGGATTCTGTGTAAAGCCATATCTGTAGCCACAAAATACATTGTTCTTGGTGACATCTTAATCCGAACATTAAATCAAAATGTATCTTGTATAGAAAAGATCTATTCTTTATCTCTTTCTAGACAAATTGTATAGTTGTACAGTAGTATTACTGTTTGGCTCTGGATATTAAATGCTTAATATAAAAGACAACTCAGGTCCCCCCCCCCCCCTTCCCCCAACAGCAATGCCAAATACACATGCATGCACACATGCAAGCAAGCAGACTCGAATGTTCTTCCAATGCCTTTTGAATGAATTCAAATTTGAATTGTCTGCTATCTGTTTAAGGCAAACCCAGGTTGTTTGTTCTAATGTTAGTCATTCTTACTGATATTTTCTGGTGCTTGGATCAAACTCTTTTTTTGTATTAAACAATGGTGGTCCTATTTCATGCTGCCCTTAAACTATATTGACTCGCTCTATTTTCCAGTTTGTGTTTTGTTTTTTGTTTTTTTTTTAAAGTGCCTTTTTTATTTCATAAATGCATTTACAGTTGCAATTCTTTCTGTAATTATTTATTAAATAAAGACCTCAAACAAATAGCCCCAATATGTCTATAGTATTCTCACGTAATTGTGTGGGGGTATTGTGATTTTTACTTTTTTATTTTATATAAACAGACTTCTAGAGCTCTGTGGTTCTAATCCCAGTTTGAGCAGGGAAGGTGAATAAATCGTGCACTCTCTCAAAACCTGTGGGGTGAAAAAAGCCCTCATCCAAGATGCTAATCTCAAAACAGAACTGTAATTAAACTGTCAAACATTTTCTTAAAGAACATGTTACAGCCCGGTTGATGACAAAGATTTAACAAATAGTTTGAACTGACTACCGGTGTATATACATTTATTTAAAGAAAACAGGCTATTTAACTAACCATATAAGGTATGTAAATCTTGATGTGTGTTGCAAAACAAATACAAAAATAGGCTGCTGTAGTTGCCTCCAGGAGCACCAAGACCATAGTGGGAGAGAGAGCTGGAACTGGTGTCAGTCCTTAAATACAATAACACTCCCTAAGCAAAGAAAATATATTTTGTCAAGGTTAAACACATTTCAATACAATGATTTCTAAAATATGAATATATATCAATTAATTATTTGTGCTCAGATTCTTTCAATGTTCATTATGCAAACTGAATTTTGCATATTTGTTTATATTATATAGTTTACAAAACAATTTTCTATTTTAAAGTAGACAGAGAAATATTGGACAACAAATTCAAGATAAATACATTTTAAAAACGGACGGCGAAAAACAGACCTGCCAGGCATATACCTTTACATTAAAAAAAATCATAACCAAACCCGGCTCTCTATGCAAAACAACATGAATTTCAGAGCGAATTTATCATATTTCTGACCAATCACAGAGCGTTATTTCCCCATGGAACACGATCTCATTAAGATAGGGCTTTCCACATGTGATTGGTGACAGCCGCCAGCAAATCACAAGCCGTCCTTCGCAGCAAAGTTGTTAACCCTCAACAGTAGCACTTTGGTTGCTTTCCACCGCTCCACTTTCAGTCTGCTTATCATCGACATCATGGAATTAAGGGTTGAAGCCAATGAGATGTCTGACCGGGTGGATTTCCAGCAGGAAGCGACTCATCCCGGGAACATTTCGTTATGGATTTTCTGTTTTCTAACTGTTGTGGGATCAGCTGGAGGAGAGCTAGCAGGAGCTAACATGACTAGTAGATGCGTCGTGTGTCCTCGTCTGGTGTTTTTACTATTTTGTTTTCAAGTGTTGGGTAGCAATTCTACCAATCCCTTTTTTGTGGTTACCGATATGGTAAGTGTTTCCTCTCTGGTTTCAAGTTGGGTCTTTTGCCAATGTCGTCCTGAAATGGTTCCCCCCGCCGAAATTTATAATTTGCTTACGACTTTGTACGACGTGTAATGTAGAATTAATATTAGGATTTAGCCTACATTAGTGTGTGATTTGGACTTGCATTTAGCTTTAACACGTTTCTTTGTCTGAAATTGTATTAGGCCATCCTGGTATTTAACCTTTTACAGACGCCATTTAAATAAATTGTTACTTTGCTGGAGTATGGTGCTTTTGAATGAGGCAAAGGGGCAATTTCGGTGGGGAGTTTATTTCGCCATCACACCTGTCAAGGCCCATCGATTTGTTTTTTGCTTCAGATGATTTCATACGCGCAATCAAATTCCTAGCGGTTAGCTAGATTGATTTCAGCACTACTCTCAAACAACTTTCTCTTCGCTAAGCCACTTTTAAAAGCAGGCCGTTGTCTGACAATGAATTCAGCTAAAATATTAGATAGGCTATATTGTACTTGCCCAGATACTTTAACCGCATAAACTATAGAGCAACATATTTAAGACTTGGTGTAACACTAGAGCGTCAAAATGTGTTTAACACATTATACGGTTGATATGACACCACCTTTTTGTAGGGAAAATATAATTTGTTAGATCATAGGCTGTAGCCGTGGCTAAACACTGCCAGACATGTCTGTGGCTTGGCCCGGAATGGACCAAGAACCAATGTATCCCCAGTATTCTCATTATCTCAATTACCCGACGGCAGTCCTGTCGCAGAGGATAAAATACCTGATTGCCACTGAAACTAGCTCTTCTGTTGTAGTATTTCATTATCTGGCATTGGCAATTAAACCTTAAGTAGCCTACTCCTGTATGTTGAAAAGGGTACTTATTGTTTAGGGCGCTTTGAATAAAAGTCTTCTAAATGAATATGTAAATTATGCTGCCAGCCATTGTCATGCTCTTATGTAATTATTGTAGCAGTCTGGTTGGAGTCTCAGAATTATACCCTCTCAAATTTAAGATTGGCAATCCTCTGCTATTCACTGTGTAGTGCTGTTTACCAAGCCACGCCCACCTGCAACTTGTAAAGGACAGAAATGTACTACATGCATATGTTTGTCTAGTTTATAATTCATTAGAAAACAAATGGCCTAAAATGTAATGAAGTTTAGCATCTAAAGTCTGATGGTGCAAGCTGGAACCTGTATGATGTAACTGTAGTAGCCTACTCTAAATTACTAGGCTATGTGGGAACAACTTAGCGTTTTCTATAGGTTTTGTTTATATCAAGCCTACCACAATTCTCTGTGATGTTGCAAATAAATTACTTGAATTCTTTGTGAATGTATTCAGATATTCAAAGGGTGTTTTTGCAATGGAAAGTGATGGAGGGAGTCATAAGTTATTAGTTGGACCCTGGATAAACTCAACCAAGGTAAACCGCTATACATTGTTGTAAAATATGTATTTGAGGTTGGAGAGTGTGCCAAATACTCGCCCCAGATCAACTGTCAAATGGCAGATCACACATCTGTTTGGATCAGTTTCAGCCTGCATCCCATGACTGCCTGGTGCTGGAAGTGGGATCCTACCTGTTTTTGCCACCAGAGAGCGATATTGTGAAAAGACTAAACTAGAAACGTCATAGTTTCTAGTTCATATATAGATAGATATAGATTTTTTTATTTATTTTCTATGGAGAAAAAAAAAACCTGTTACCCGTCATTAAAAGTGTGTCATGAATGGTAACAGTTTTTTTTAACTCTCATTAGGAAATTAAAAACTACGTTTTAAACTGATTAATTAAAAAATAACTCGAGCTATTTCATCTAAAAATTGGTCACAAAATACCTTGTATATTATCGACAACAATGAGGAAGTTTAGCACATAATGTATTTTCCCCATGCTGTAAGTTATTTTAAATATTGCTGCATTGGTAAATATATAATGTAGTTTTAATCATTAGTCACACAATGTCTCTAATGCATGTAAACAATAACACACCACTAGCATAAATGGTTGATTTGTATTTTGATAAAATGCAGCCGAACTAGTACATTGGTTAAGTTCCCTTTCAGACTGTTGTTTAGTTTTGATCTTTTAAGGCAGCTGATAAATAATTATTTCAAATTTTTATTTGTATGTGGGGAAAGGGTAGTTTGCGAGAGAATGCCCCCTTCCCCCACCGCCGCGAACGCGCAAGCGCTCGGGAGCGTGTGGGAATGGTCGTTGGGCAGACGGGGGTTGGGCCGCTCCGAGCGAACGGAGCAAAAGAGTTTTAAATGTCCGCCATGTTGTCTATGGCGTACTGAGCTAGCGCTAGGTAGCGGAGCAGCGGGAAAAAAATAGACCGAGAGCAAGCGACCAAGATCCGGGCCTTCCCGGCTCCGTTGGCGACGCCCTAAATATAGCTACAAGCAGTCGAACGTTAGAACTGAGAATAACCGCATAGAAACACTCATGAAAGCTCAACCCGATACCGCGTTGAATATTATCAGCTCTGATAGATTTGTATTCCATCTCGAATTATAAAAAACATGAGTAAATTGTCGTTTCGGGCACGGGCGCTGGACGCTTCCAAGCCACTACCCGTCTTCCGCTGTGAGGATTTACCCGACCTGCACGAATATGCATCCATTAACCGGGCAGTGCCGCAGATGCCTACGGGGATGGAGAAAGAAGAGGAGTCGGTATGCTTTAAATGTTGCAAATAAACGTTTTGTCCATTTTTACACTATAAGAGGTGTCCCTCTCTTTTCTGCGCAAGCTTTCACAAAATGGCGGCCAATTTTCCAACCAGAAACACGACGAATTCGTGGTGGCAACGTACACTGTACGGACCGTGGACTTACGGTCCGTCAACGTGGAGATGTATTGTGTAGTTATTGGATACAATTTTCCGGTTTGAACGGACTGATTCCGTGAGAGAGGATTTTCACAGTACAAAGGGGTCACGTGATTCTTGAGATTCCGACATTTTGTTGTGATGGGCTCTGTTGTTGACGTAGTGGCGACCCACCGATGCAAGGGGGCACTAGTGATCTCATTACTGAGGTGCTATCGGTGCACGGCCAGGGAGAGAAATCTCTGCTACTATGCATAAGAAAACATGGCCCATACATTTTTATACGCGGATGCTGTTTTATATTGTGTATACACTCTTATACACACACTCTTATACTCTCTCTCTCGATGAGAGAGACTCTTATACATGTCATTTTATACGTACGTTGAGAGTTGAAGAAATTGTGATTGAAAGACTAAAATCACTTATTTTCTGCTTGTCGTGAGTATTATTCAAAGTGTTATGCTAGCTTTCTAAACCTTTCCCTGTAATGTCAGAGGTTCCTACTAAACATTGTTTCTTAACATAACTTAATTGATACATAATTTATCAACCCATGTTGGCAAAGAGTGTGCCTGCCAGAACTTGGAGCCACCATTGCAACTAGGGAGCATCTTTAACAGATTGTGTCCTGTAGTAATGCTGCTGTTCCGCTTTCTGTGCAGGGAAATTGCCATGGACACCATGTGATGTAAAGTTGAGCTATTCTACTGTACTACAAACTTAATTTTAGGTACGTGTACAGGACTAAAAATATCCTCGTTTTATGGAGTAGAATTTTTCTGAAGGAGTCCACCTTTGGATGAGACATTTGGCTATGTAGGATGCATTTCTCCTGGAAAAACTACACCAGATGTTTTTCATGCCATCCTAATGTATCTGCTGTGGAGCCACACTGCTAACCGGGGGTTGATTGTTTCTGATCGCACAGCAGGCTGAAGTGTAATTTCAAAGTGTAGCTTGGTTATGGCTTATATGAGCTAGGCCAAGGCCCCCTGCATGATAGCTGCTGACTCTGCATCTGCCTGGTTTGGGTTTTGATATCTTGGAGGAATATGAATAGATGTTGGAAGAAATAACTGATGACCTTACTGCTGTTATTTTGGATGGAACATGCATCATGCAGGCAACATGTGTAATTCTATTTCACAGTCTGACTTATCCATTGACTGTCTTCACATTCCAAGCCGTTCATATGCATATCTAGCCTCTAACTTTTTTACACACCTGTCACCACTGTCAGCCACATGCTTTCCAAACCCATGTCAGTGCTTTAAAGGGTTAGTCATCTCCTATAGGCTGGCTGTCTGACGTCTGAGACCTCGGTGAGGGTTGCAGTTTGTCCGGAATTTGCTTTGTGAGCCTGAGAGTTCGCTGTCTTGGGTTTTCTTCGCGAATCGGGTTTGATAAATCACATTTCACTCCTTGTGGTTTAGTAATTTGCAGGCTGTGTGTATGTTTGGGAGGTTTGTCGACAGTGCCAGAGACTCCCGGCACGTGTCTTGTGTTTGGGTAAAAGTGAGGTCAGTGTCTGGGGTCCCTTTGGGAATCACCAGGCATTTGCTGTGTACACACTGGCAGTTCACCATTCTCAGCTGCGACCTAATGAAGTTGGAACGCAAGTCGTGTCCAAAGGTACTGTATTCCACAATTCTCTTTTCGGGAGCACCCTTTTAACACAAGTTACCCTGCTGCTTGATGTTCTTCCCATGAAAACAGTTTGTCAAGTATTTTATTTATTGTATGGTTTTTTGTATGTTTTTTTTTATGGATGTGGCTGTGTTTTGAGTGTGTATGTAGCCTACGTGAACGTCGTCAGCTGTTATTTGTATTTTACGGGTATTTATTGTTTGTAAGGGCAGCTGCTACTATGCACTACGCACTTTTGAGTCCATGACAAATTTCCCCTAGGGGACAATAAAGTATATTCTACTCTTCTATTCTAAGTCATCACTTGTTTTGATATTCCAGATACTGTAGCCAATGGAAACCCATTTTGCTTTTCATGCAGACCAGTTTCAAAATAGACAAACCTGGCTTGTGTCTGCATCCCAACAATTTTGTGTGTGAATATTTACTTAATTTAAACATATCACATAAAAATGTATTTTTATTTTTTTTAGTATTTTCTCAAAATTTAAATTGTACGTTTTGCAATATTGAGCATGGCAAATGATGGAAACGCTTGTTTTCTAAATAATGTGACAAATTATGTAATTTTTTTTAATTGCACTACAATAGAGGATGCCATTCTATTCCACATGAATTTTCCTGTATATTGGTGTTTTTATATGAAAAATACTGGTTACGCCAATTGACACAAACTAGTTACACCACCTGACCATATTGCTTCTACAGTGAAAGACCACTGTTTGTTTGAAATTGACACTGAAAATCAAGCATGGCAGTCAACAAGGTCAAGTAAACTTGCTGTCTTTTATTTTATTTCAATGTAGAAAAACATTTTAACAAGAATCAGGCTGAACTCATAGTCAATTGTGTTTTTAGTTAACAAAAAACATCTTAAGAACAATCAGGGTGAACTCAAAGATTAAATTGTGATTTTAGTTAGTAAAAAAAATCTGACAATAACAATCAGGGTAAAAACGTGCCTTTTAAATCCTGCTGACCGTCAGATGTTGAGGGGAGGTTTGCAGGTAGATCACGAAAAAACATTTTCTCTCCACTGAATTGCAGCTGGCTCTTCTGAGGTCACTTTTTTTGTGTACCATTCACAGCTGGGCCATTTGTTGGGACCGATTCATCATACTCTGCAATGGCTTCCTCAGATATCCAGTAATATTTTATGCTAAAGAGTTGATCCTTCAGGATGTTGTAAAGTTCCTCAGCTTGTTTGCAAGTCAGTGCCTCTTTGGACTGCTGTATCAGCGATATGCTTTATAGCCCCACCCACTCCATTAGAAGCTCCGTCCTTTCCCATGCGATTTCTCACGGAAGTTCCAAGTGACCCTTTGGAAGCCACACACAAAAGGCACTGTGCTGAGTAGATTAGTAGTTTTCTTGTTCCTGTATTGGGTCACTGGTCCATCACTGCTATGTAGCGTGCAAGGCTGTTTTATATTTGCCTATGACGTCTCTCAATACAGGCTCCATGTGAGCCCATACAGCATGTTAATAATGGCGGGGAGAGGCAGAGGCATAGTATAGAAAGTATGATGAGGCAGTATATGCAACACTGGTGTGAATTGTAACCTGCTTGCGGCTGCCACCAAAGTGGAAAGCCTGAATTTCACTGTTGAGCTTAGCCAAGAATGGCTGTTCTTCTGAGAACAGCCATAGTTCTCAGAAGTCTACATGAATGCAAACTTCATCCTCATGTAATGTTTCCTTCTACTCCCTAAAGGCTTTGGCTTGGTGGCGCAAATTGAAATGGTGCTTGACTAGAGCCTCTAGCTTCTTGTTAAGCAAAGACAATAGATGACCACATTTTATGCTTCGTGACTTTTGCGAAGTGGCATCTATTGGGGGGGGGGGGAAGAGGTTACATTGTATTATGAAATTGCAGAGGTGTTATACGTTGTATCCAGTGGCACCGCGCCCAGCACTAGGCTGCAGGCTGTTGTGCTACTACAGACAAGCGGTCGGCATGCCAGTCAACTCACTGCACTCCGGTACGTTCTTCCCTTTGCAGGGTCTCATCACACACGTGTCAGAAGATGGGATTGACTGGTTGACATTAGAGGCCGACCGATAAAGAATTTTTAAGGCAGATATCAAACACAAATATTTGGTGATTGAAAAATCCGATATATTAGCCGATGTGTATATATATATATTTTTTTTTTTAAATCCAGAAACGCGTAACAAAACATAAAATAGATTTCCCTAACATTCGTTATTTGTAGTTATTTAAGTCTTCACTAAAATATGATGATGCAGTTTAAAAATAAACTAGTTTGTTTTATTCTCACAACAGAACAGAGGAACATCAAAATATATTAAAGTTCTGATAAATAAAATGTAATGAATAAATATGCAATAATGTTCATGGCGCAGCCTGTCTTGCAGGTCTGCGAAGAGCGCTATAATATTGCTACAAAATTTTATTGAAGTTTACGAGACGTGACCTTACCCTCGCATTTACTAGGTCCTATGCACTGCGTACGGTAGGTGTGTAGCTTTAGCTGTATTGTACTGTTAATTTGTGCATTGCGCATACGGCAACTTGTTTTGCTTGCGGTAACCCTGACGGCCCAGTGTCGAGTCAGTCACGGTCCGCCACACACATCATCATAATAATATAGCCACGTCCCGAAGAATCTGGGCTAAGCCCTGGATGTTTAACAGTGCAGCTGACGCCCCTGAATTATTCAACTACATATTTTACACCACTAACAAGGGAAAAGCCACTTATCTCGGTGTCTATGGCTAGCTTCTAGCTAATGCTAACATTATCAAACAACATTTTTCATTTGCATTGCTAAAGTTGGAATACCTTACCTTTCCAGCAGAAAGCAGGCAACTTCGGTGTCGCTTTGAAAACCTTTATTCCTCATTAGAGCCTTCTATCTGTGAAAATCCACACCGATGTTTACCCGTGATTTCTGCCTGCGTCTCTCCCCTATTCGTCTGGCTTCATCATGCTTTCGCTTTTTCTAAGCAGATTCACCCTCCGTCGGCTCTTGTGGTAAATATCTGTGGTCCTCCGTTTGTCCAAAATTCCACTTTCTACTGTAGAAACAGGGCGACGTCCATAGAGGGGGTGCCCACGGTTATGTAGATATAAATGGCTGATTAATGTGGTAATGAAAATATAATGGTTTATTATATAAGGTCTTTATACACCACTGAAAACATTGTTATGGGTCTTATATTGCATTTCTGTAACTAGATCCTCAGAAATATTACACACTGGACCTTTTTAAGATATGAAGTCCTTTTGAACAAAAACACCACAACAAAAATCAAAGTTACCAGTATTAATTGACTTGGTAAGCGGGGAAAAAAATATTCTGTTAAATTCTACAAGTTCTGATAACCACAAAATATAAACTATATACAGTATATGAGGTAGTGTAGTGTACTGAATTAGTCAGTCCTCAATAGCTCCAGTCCAGCAGAGGCAGGTTGTAGTACAAGAAGCAAAGTTTCTATGCATTCTCTCCTTTAAAAGAGCTTCACCTATCCTGCATAAATATTCCCTATGGTGCTGAACACTCTTTCGCTCGCCACAGGAGAGGTACTCCCTTGCCAAAGCTTACAGTCTGGTGAAACAGTTAGTAGAGCTGTGCTAAAAAATCAATACAGCAATATATCGCAACATTTATATTCGCGATAAACTACATCAATTTCCAGCTCAAAAATCGATAATTAATTTAAAATAAACATTATCATTTGTAAATATTATTAAACCAGACAAAGGTCCCTCATGTTTTTTTTGTGTAATAGTTAGTCCCTATTGCCTTATAAATTACGTTTTATTTATAATTACAAAGTCAACTTGCTTATCCCTTTACCTGCAGTTTTAATTCTATCCATCAACCTACAACAAACCATTTTCAATAATTTGCGGCCTGCCTTTTAAAATCTACTACTTAGTGATGCACTAAATCCATTATGTGACTCGTTAATGCTGCTGCTGAACAACAGTCCGCAATGCACACTTGCATCTTGGATTTCACACACGTGTAAAAGAAAAGCTAACTTGTATGCACAAGCTATGTTTGATACATTTTCTGTCTAAATGTTCACTCCTCGCATGCCTAACTTGCGTTTTACAATGCAGGGAATAACTACAGATAGTTATAAATACAGTAATCATTACTTTATTTAGGCAGAATATGTTCGTTGTTTCCAAGCTCATTAATGTTAGCCTGTCTTCCACTGATAGCCATGGCATTAGCTAGCTTTGTGGTTAGCTAAAGTCTGATAACAATACTGTAACACGTAACATAATTACTAGCTAATTCCGTTTCACTCTCGGCTAACATGTAACCGCAGCAAAACTGGACATGGTAGTCATGAATTTTGTCATGCTTAATTGAGTTAAGGGAACTGATGGGATGTTCTTTTAATTGTTGTTCAAGCAATGTATGTCACGTGACAGTTGCCAACTTACATGAACACACTTGACCGATCTCAGTAGCGGATAACTCGTTCACTCTGCCCAACTCTGGCGGGATCAGCTGGTTGTAGGGTTTGTGGTGTTCTAAACACTAGTGTTGCCAACAGAGACGTTGTAGAGTGCCCTCTGGTGGACAAACTATGCAACGGCAACACTTATAACATGACAGAAGGGTATTTAGTCCGTTTTCATTTTACTTTTTTAAAATAATTTATCGGCCATTGTAAATGCCGATAGCGACTGTTTGAAAAATGCCTAATATCGGCCCGCCTACAAATCGGTCGGGCTCTAGTTGACATACTTGACGTCATTGCAGTTTCCTCTGTTATTGGGCTTCTAGTGTCTATTATAGGGGTGAGACAAAATATCGATTGGAAATATATAATTCCTTTTCCTATAATTCCTTGCGTTTATAGATATGCTGGCGACAATATTGTCCAAAACAGAATGTCCCAACATGAGATACAGTGGGGAGAACTGGGGAGAAGTATTTGATACACTGCTGATTTTGCAGGTTTTCCTACTTACAAAGCATGTAGAGGTCTGTAATTTTATCAAAGGTACACTTCAACTGTGAGAGATGGAATATAAAACAAAAATCCAGAAAATCCCATTGTATGATTTTTAAATAATTGATTTGCATTTTATTGCATGACATAAGTATTTGATCACCTACCAACTAGTAAGAATTCCGGCTCTCACAGACCTGTTTACTTTGAGAAGCCCCCCTGTTCTCCACTCATTACCTGTATTAACTGCACCTGTTTGAACTCATGACCTGTATAAAAGACACCTGTCCACACA
>JAOEHI010000009.1:24074-35606 GCA_025447815.1 Percopsis transmontana
TCCTGGAGTGGCCTAGCCAGTCTCCAGACCTGAACCCAATAGAAAATCTTTGGAGGGAGCTGAAAGTCCGTATTGCCAAGCGACTGCCCCGAAACCTGAAGGATCTGGAGGAGGAGTGGGCCAAAATCCCTGCTGCAAACCTGGTCAAGAACTAAAGGAAACATATGATCTCTGTAAATGCAAACAAAGGTTTCTGTACCAAATATTAAGTTCTGCTTTTCTGATGTATCAAATACTTATGTCATGCAATAAAATCAATTATTTAAAAGTCATACAATGTGATTTTCTGGATTTTTGTTTTTTGATTCCATCTCTCACAGTTGAAGTGTACCTATGATCAAAATTACAGACCTCTACATGCTTTGTAAGTAGGAAAACCTGCTAATAGAGCAGTGTATCAAATACTTGTTCTCTCCACTGTATGTGAGGCGGTATGAAAAATGGGTTGTCGGTGATCGTTTTGCGTACTATTGTGAGCCAGAGGCTTACCTATTTTGTATTTAACGCCGAGTTGTGCCTTGGACCTACACCTCATTGTATCGTTTCTTTGTGTTTTAGCATTTCGTTCAATATGCACTAACACTAGCACTTACCTCACAACCCACATCAAAACAACCAACTTTGAACCTTGGTAAGACAAGCTCAACTTCTTCCACAGGTGGAACTGTGGACACTGCCAGAGAAGGCTTCCAAATGTAGAATATTCCTTGAAAATAATCTAAAAATAGCATTGTGCATATTTTTCATACAATACTTTTGACTAATATATTTAATTTTCATTACTTTTTTTATTTACTAATATTAACAGGTAACCAGGAGAATGAAATGGGTTCCAGAGCTTACCTGCATAAAATACCACTCTGGACTGCCTCATCTCCTATGCAATACAGAATGCTTAAACAATATTTAAAAGGCAGACTATACAGATTTCTGTGTGACAAAGTATAAGTATTCTAGTGTAGGCTGAAATATTTACAAAAAAAAATAAAACTGTTTTATGTTACTTAAAGTATAATACTATTCATATAGGAATCATCTAAATGAATGTATCACAATGAATGGGTAGTGATGTGCCAGTCACTTGCATTGAAAAGGTGTCATTGTCGAGGGACTGCTCATTCAGTTGAAATGAGCAGTTATCTCTACGATACCTCCTCATTTCACTACAAAGACCTGAAATAAAGTGGCAGCTGGCTGCAGGGAGATTGCCAGGGAGCTAAAAGTTTCTGGTAAGACAATATATTTTTATGTATTTTCTGTTTAAAAAGTACAAATGTAGGAAGATAGCAAGTACTCACCCATGTTTTAGTGGTTGCGTCTGATCTCGAGCGCTTGGTATGTGGTTTGTTTACATGGAATAACAAAAGTGCATATTTAACGGATTAAAAGTGGACAAAGACCGCCCGATTTCATGAGATAGTCAGCGCTGACATGCTGTTGCATTCAGTTCGGACACGGTGTCACAACAATCTCACCACATATACCATGATGATGCACACTTTAATTTTCTTTTATAGAAAACATTTAAGTTATTTTTTTGGCCAGTCTTTCTCACCAAAACATAAACGTATACATGAAAACTGATAATAAAGACAGACACAATGGTTTACATTTACGGTCTATTTATTTATTTACATAGCATGTAAATGTCATATTATCATAGTCAAGTCAATCATAATGATATAACAGGGGCATAAGAATGACATAAGTTCACATGAAATAAATATACATTTATTTAAGCCCATTTCACACTAGAGACATAAAATGCACTTCAACAGATACAACTTACTGACTTATTATGAAGAAATTATCTTTAATATAAATAATCAGTATAATATGAAAACTATGTACAAGAATTACAACCAATTTATAAAAGTAGATTACATAGTATAACAGGCCTGTGAAGAAGAATACACAAATACTCATACCCACATTCTCTCACACACACACGTGTGATGGTCTTGTCAGCCTCCATCTGAAACATAAGCAAAACTATACAAATATATGACTTCACAAGACTTTTTTTCCTCCAAATCACAAAACACATACAAACACATGGAGCTAGGGAGACTATTGAATCATTCTGGGTTACAGGATCGCATCTGTCCGTGTCTTCACTAAATCTGTCTCTCACAAATACTCTTAGAAAACAAACTGACAGTTTCAGTAAATTGTTAATGTTGAGTGATAAACTAATATCATAACAAACTTAACGTCATCTTAAAATCTGTCATTGGACAGCGGAGATATAGGGAGTTTTGTCCTCGTTCGAAAAAGCATTTAAAAAAGCCCTTTTTTATTTTTTCTGAATCTGTGTTTCCGTGTGAGCTTTCTGGTGTTTTTGCTGCACTGTAGCAGTGATCAACAGAAAGTAATTTACCTGCGTGCACCATGGCATTTCACCCAGTGTATAGAAGGGTGTCTGTTGGTGTCCCATCACATCTGTCCACATCAGAGAGCCGCTCTGGTCAGCCTGCTGGTAATTAAAGCCTGGGCTGGATAAATAATTGTATTTGTTATGGTATATGGACCTAGAGGGCCTGCTTGGCTACAGATAAAAGCTTATGGACCTAAAAGGAGCTTGTCTTCACCAAGGTTATTATAGTTTTGCATTTTTCCTTAGTTTTTATATTGTTTTGACTTTCAGTTTAGTTTTAATTGTTTTTTTTTTAAAGCAGACTTTGCTAGTCTCATTTTAATTTTTTAAAAATGCTTATTTTTTATTAGTTTCAGTGCCAAAAAATGTTAACGTTGATCCCTGTAATGGGTTATAGCCGCTGGGGGAGGGTCTGACTGGGAGTGAGATGCTTTGCTGAAGCAAAGGCACAAATCACGTTGGGGATCTTTTGAAAAGTGTAAAAAAAATCAAGCTCTCAACCTTTCGGTTGGGAGTTGGGCACCCTAACCCGTAAACCTATTCTGCCCCACGCTTAAAACAATGGTTTTATCTGATTAAAGATGTAGCTGGCCCCAATGCAGGTGCAGTGGAATTAAAACTGCAGGTACGAACGCTCTGTTTTAATGTGTTTCAGCTTTTACCGCAGCACAATACCAACAACACCAAGAACAGCTGGCCCTAATGCAGAGGAAACAGCTGGAACAAAGTCAACAGCAAGCCAACACCCCCACTGCCAACAGCTCTCGGGTCAGTAAATCAGCTAACAGCTCTCAGGCTGCAGGTCACATGGTCCTGTCAGTATCAGTTCTGTTTGCTGCTCTGTCCTTGGAGTCTTGATGCTAACCTGTCCCCACCCCCACCCCAGGCTCTGGTCTCCAGGACATTGGACCAGGCCAGTGCCCAGTTTGCTGCATCAGCTCTGGTTACCACAGACCAGCTGCTGGCCCTAAAGAACAAGGAGGAGCAGGGCCAGGGAGGAGTCAACGGTGTCCTCTCCCCCTCAGGTGACATGCCACACCCTATGCTTCGCAACACCTCTCCACCTTGCCTTTTGCATCCTGGTTGTTAATCTGAAACCTTCCGTCTTCAGGTGTCTACAAGGGCTTGCTCCTCCAGAGCACAGTGTCCCCCTCCTCTGCTCCACAGGCCCCGCCCACCACAGCCACAAGCCCTGCCTTCCTGCACCCCAGCAGCGTGGTGGCAACATCTTTAAGCCCTGTCCCCAGCACCCAAAACAACGGCACCACCCACCCCCCAACCACCACCACTACTGCTAGCCCCACCACTCAGGTCCTGATGGGCGGGAACAGTGGGCTCCGCCTGCCGGTGCCCGCCGCCAAGCGCGCCCATGCCCCTCGCACACTCAGCGCGGCCGTGTCAACCTCCGCCTTAAAACTTGCCGCTGCAGCTGCTGCTAGCGCCACCTGTCAGAAAGCCAAGGTCAGCACGGCCTCTGGCTCCCCACTGGATATAGTGGCCCGGTAAGACTGAAGCACAACTGGTCAACATGACACTAACATCCTCACCCACAAGACCAGGGCATTGCTTCAGCTGAAAATACAGCTGTTGTACTGCATCTTTTGCAAAACATCCCTGTTTAAAAAGTGAATTTGTCCAATCGAATTCAATTTTAAGCCTTACAATGGGTGTCGCATACAAAGGGAATTGGCTGTCTGACTGAGTGCTAGTAAAGCTAATAGATTGGTTGTAAACCAGAATCTTTCACGCCAGGGCTGTGGCATGTGACTCGGATGTGTCCAGCACACTACTGTGTGGCCTTTACCATACCACGTCATTTCCTCTTTAAAACGGTTAACCCAAGATAACTGAAACTAACCTGGATTATTCAGTGAGTTGGCTGTGACGTACTGACTGTCCTTAACGTTCTGCAGGGAGAACCACGATCAAGACAAGCCTGCCCTGAACAGTCTGGCAGACACCACAGTGGCCATGGAGGTTACGTAGCCCCGGTCCTGACACTCCTCTGGCTTCAGGTGCTATGCATCTTCATCAATGCAAACTGCAGCTGGAATGCGTACGGCATCACCGTGGCAACCGTTTTGGGACTCAATTGCAATGCTCGTCTCGTCCCCCCCGCCCCAAAAAAAGCTCCATTTGTTACTGTTAATAAGAGATGAACGTCTGTAAATTATTAATATGGCAATTATATGTACAATACTGCATATTTGTAATACCCACCCCCTCCTCTTGTATATAACAGTACTTGAATACAGAATTGTTCATTTGTAAAGTTTTGCACTTGGGCTATTGGAGGGGGAAAAATCTAATTAAAGAGAAGCTGACAAACTGGTGCGAACTTGAGGTGTGAGGGCCGTCTTTCATCACATGCATGGTGCAGAACCTGCTGTTTGCTCTATTTATTGTGCCGTGTTTACAATGCTTTAATTTCTTTTAATTTTTTGTAAACGTACACTGTACCGTCACTGGTTCCCCGTGCTGTAGTCTGTTTATCTAGATATAAACTTCTCTTGCTGTATCCATGGCAATGTGTTGACTCCATGGCGACGCGCATGAGTGAGAGGCAGCGGTTTGTCAGTCGATCAATCAGTTTTTACTCGAAGCTCTTCCATTCATAAATTATTCTAGAGATGAGCAACAAAAAATTGGGATAAATTACTTTCCCAGAAGACCTTGCTGCTTTTGAATTACCTAAGCACTATTTTATTTTTTTATGTTGATTGATGCTGCTTTTATATGGTTTTGTTCTCTGGTTTGCACCGGGGGCATAAGTTTTGTTGTTTTTGTTTTCTTGAAGAAAATCATCTCTTGCTCCATTTTGTGAAAGAACTGTCATTTTTGTAAACCCCCTTCCACATTTATAAGATTCTGTTCATCTAAACACTTCATTATTTTGTTACTTGTTCTAAAACAGATGAGGGAGAAAAATGCAGTAACTGTTGGCCGTTATCATTCCAGTTTCTATGTAACACAGGAAGAAGAGAAAAAAGTGGAAAGAAGAAAAAAAAAAAATTTTCTCTTTGCTCTTAGAACTTTCTCCAGTTATCGTCAGGTGCCTTCCTTTGGAAAATAAAAGTTAAAACAAACACAAAACCATGAGCTCTCTTCTGTGAAGAGTTTGGTACTGAACAAAGCTACATGTAGTTGTTCTGTCTGTGCCGCCACCCCATTCCCTGAGCTCAAATGATCCATGACTTGTTTTGTTTTTATAGGCCTCCCCCACCCCAACATGAATTATGGTAAAGACTTAATCCTCAAAAAATCAAATAAACTCCAGGGCATTATGTGTTTTGACCAGCATGTCTCGTATTCTTTGTCGTCAGTGTTTGTGAATGCAGGGAGACTAGTATGAATGTATGATGTCTAGAGGGACATTATCACCAGCCAAATGCTGCAAACACTTGTCTACTGTGGTTTGAAAGCTTGCCAGCCTTGCAAGTCCCAGCAGTTAAGCAGCAAGTAGCCACTTTATATTGTCATTGTCTATGAAGAAGTGTAAATGTATCATTGAAAATTATCTAGAATTCTTTGTTGGTATTATTGATGTTTGTCTATTTTGCCAGATAATCAAATTGATCATTGAGATTTTTAGGATTTTTAGGAGAATCGGTGAACTTGTGGTGTGGAGCATTGTAACTGCAGGTTCATGTGTACTGGGGTTTAGACAGTTTTACGAGGATAACATTTTTTGAAAATGAATGCATTTTACACATGCCATTATAAATATTGTATGTGTGTAGTGTAACGAAGTAAATGCTACATAACCAATGTTAATAGGACGGTGGCATTTGATTCCAAAAAATCAAAATCTTAATCCTAGATAATACTTATAGTATGTTATTTTTCGGTAATTATTCTTTGGAAGGTCCTATAATTTAATTTTTGTGCTATTTTGTAGATGTTTTGTGCAGAACTGACTTTGTAATGGAAAGTTACTTTGCATTCAGCTGTGATACCTGCTGCACTCTGAGTCTGTTTCACTTTACCTCAATGCAAAAATAAAAAGTTCTAATAAGATTTAACAAATCAAAAAAGGGCAGTCTATGCAACCATCTTGCTTCAGGATGCAAACTTATTAAGTTGGAGATATCTGAACAAAGAAACCGGCATCCTTGTCAAAGAATACAAATCTACACTCCTACATTTGAACAATGTGCCTCTTAAACAACGTGAGCAACAGGTAAAATTGCATCGTTAGCCAATTAGAGCCCGATGAAAGTCAAGGGGAGGAGGAAGATTAGCGCATAAGAGCAGAAAAAAGACATGCCATTCTGCAGCTCTCCGTATGGCATTTTGGACCTAAAAGTAGATTATTGTGGTGAATACTCGTCCACAGTTATTGTTACGTTAAATATTATAATTCAGTTTTTTCTATGCATGTTTTGCCTTTGTTTGTGTGTACATGTTCTATCTGTATCTACATCTACATCGTTAGTAGACATAGCCTTTGCACATATCCCACGCATCCTAGCGGGATGATGTTTAACTGACGGAAGTTTGTTTACTCGGGTAGCAGGAAAATAAACTATACTTCTTGACATTTAATTTATTGATCAACTCCTATATTGGTGATTCAGATTTTTCTCTTGGAAGTGTTTCCGGAGTTTATTGAAAATGTTAGCTAATGTGGTTAGAGAGAATAACAGGCGGAGAACCATCAAACTGACCGTTTAATGGCACCCCCTACTGTGAGTAAACATCCTTGTCAGGGGTTATGCAGGCAGGCGGTGTTCAAAGGTGATTTAATAAGGCTAATAAACAGAAAGGAAAAATTACTCAAAAGTCCAGAAGACACAACATTTTTAGGCCAGCGACAACTAAGACATAGGCAACGAACCAGCACAGTGACGGGAGAACACAGACTAAAAACACTGGGGATGATAGGGAAATTAGAAACAGGTGAGGGCAGTGATTGGGAAACGACAAAACAGGTGAGGGTGGTGATTGGGGAACAAGGAAAAAAAAACGGGAACAGTCTGAGGCGGGTGGTTGGGGGGAGTCCAGGGGAAAGTCCAAGGGGCACCTGGGGCTGAATGCGAGGCGTAACCTCTCTTGGGGCCAGGCTGGAGGCCGGCGGTGAAGACAGGACCCCTCTGAAGGACGGACGGGAGGCCAGCAGTGAAGTCGGAACCCCTCTGGCGGAGGCCGGAGGCGGAGACGGGACCCCTCTGGAAGACGTGCTGGAGGCTTGGGGTTGGTGGCTGCCAAGGACCAGATCGGCGCCGGAACGGGGGCAGTGAGGACGGGTGGATCCCCTCCGGGAGCCAGACTGGGGCCTTGGGGAGGAAGCCCTGGAGACTAGGAGTGAGACCGAATCTGGTGGCCAAAGCAGAGCCTCACTAAGGGCCGTACTGGAGAACGGCGGTGCAGGTGGGATGCCATCACAGGCTAGACTAGAGAACGGCGGCGCAGGCAGGGAACGCCTGAAATATAGGCGGGGCTAGGGCCTGGGGAGTGCTAACGGGCACTGGAGCTGGGGTTGGCGGGAGGCTAGCAGCACCGGAGCTAGCCGACACTGGAGCTGGGACTGGAGGGAGGCTAGTGGGCCCGGAGCTAGCCGACACTGGAGCTTGCAGAGCTCAAAGTAAAAAAAGTCCCGCAGTCGCTTGCACCTGGGGAAAGTCTGCCATGCCTGCTGGGTCCGACTTCTTGGCTGGTTCATTCTGTCAGGGGTTATGCAATTTGGGACACAGGCGCAGACACAGGCAGGAGTGGTTTTCAAAGGTGATTTAATTAGGCTAATAAACAGAAAGCAACAGGTACTCAAAAGTCCAGAAGACACAAATATATTTTACGCCAGCAACATTGACATAGACATCTAAGACATAAGCAAAGACACTCGGACATAGACAACGAACCAGCACAGTGACGGGAGAACAAAAACTAAAAACACTGGGGATGATTGAGATTGAGAAATGGGAAACGGGTGAAGGCGGTGATTGGGAACACAAGAACAAGAGACAGAATAAAACATATACAGGCGGGGTTGTGACAGGGCTGCTGTGAGCAAACATCCAGTCTATTCATTGATTTATGATCGCTAATAATGGTTTACGGTAGGTATGAATTTAGGGAGTGCATAGGGCTTTGGGAAAGTGTGCTGTCCGGGAGCTGGAGCGTGGTGGGTTTGCATTTAAAAGTTGGCCTTTACCGTTTGCATGTACAGTAGCTAGTTTGGTAGCTAAAATGAGCTATCATGACACTACATGAGTAGTACCAATCCAGTTGTTACCATGCCCCTGTGAATCAATCAATAAGACTTTACTTATACCGCCTTTCTTGCAAGAATAATTTAGCAATAATGTATCAAATTACCACTAAGATCAATAAAAGCATAATAGTAGACTTAATAACGGGTGAAATTTTTATTTCATAAATGGAGAAAAAGATTAAATGTTGTAAGAGAAGATAGCTAAAATAGCTAAAAGTGACACTCGTCTGTGGAACCGACACTGATGAAGACCCGAGCGGTGATTGCAGCCAGGAACAAAGCACTGTACCATGTCGATGACAACACAAACTACAATATATTACACTATAATCAACAATATATACACTATTTTCAAGAATATAAACACTGAGAAGGATTAAATTCAAGAAGAAGCGTGCTAAACTATTGTTAGGAAACCCAAGTCCTTGGAAACGGTATCATTCGCAATGGTTTATGGGATGGCAAGTTCATTCACTCATTTAAATAATTATGTACACAGTCTTGTACCTTGTACCTTTTGCCTTTTTTCCGTTTTTCTTCTATTTATTTTTTTGCTCTAATTCAAATGTTTGATGGTCATGATTCATGTCGTAGCTGGTTGGATTGGTTCAAGTCTTAAAACTCTTTATAGCCTATAAGGCGCTGCTCCAACTTTCGGCTCAAGGAGCGGAGCTACGCCCTGACATGACAGCGGGGACGCCCAGGGGAAGGAAATATCCCCCACCCGGACACTGGGCCAACACAGCGGCCAATGCGGAGGACAAGACGCGCAGCGATGGCCAGACGGGGACGCGCGGCCATCATCAGCAGGAGCAGGAGGTGGCCGACCAGCAGCAGTGGGAATGGCGGACGGGGTCCTCAGCAACGGAGCTAGCAGAGCCAGCCAGGGCGTAACCAGAGAGTCACCTGGATGAGGCGCGTGGCCAAAAAGATCCCTGTTGGTTGGGATAAGTCCCAACCCACACGTTCAAACGCCCGTACAGGTGTGTTGGTGGTGTAGCCAGTTCGGCCACGTCCGCCGAAAATGTCTGCGGATGGAGGTTGGTCAGGTAGTACAGTTGATGGCGCCTCCTACCACTTCTCACAGTAAGAGTTCCAGTAAGGATTCAGGGGGGTATTTACATTTTACATTTTACATTTTACATTTAGCAGATGCTTTTATCCAAAGCGACTTACAATTACATTGTTCTATTACATGGAGCAGATAGGGTTTAGGCATCTTGCTCAAGGCTCAAGGATCAAGGATGCTTACAGGTAAGCTGACTTTGGGGCTTGAACCTAGTAATCTAGGGTGTTAATTAGGTGTATACATGGTGATGTGTACGACTACGGGAAACTATTTTTTGGGCGGCTCACTTTAACCCAATGGCGGGGCACATGGGGAGTGAAAAAACACTAAAGTGAATAATGGCTCATTTTTACTGGCCGGGGATCTATGCTAACGTGCGCTGCTAGTGTGCGTCTTGCCCAGATTGCCAGCTAGTAAACTAATCGGCAATTCCAAGGGCGCCGTTGCGTCCACTGCCGTTGGTAGAGGTTCCCTTCGACCAGTTAGGTATTGACCTTATCGGGCCATTTGAGCGGAGTGCTTGCGGCTATCGCTTTGTATTAGTGTTGGTGGACTATGTAATGCGATACCCCAAAGCAGTGCCGTTGCGCAGCATCTCCGCTAGAGTGTTGCGAGTGTTGCGCAAGCACTGTTTTCACTCATCTCATGTCACGCACACTACGCGAGCTGTATGGGTTGTTGGGGGTTTCAGCAGTAAGAGACGAGTTGGGGCCGGAGGTTCCAAACCAATCAACCTCACTCCAGTTATGTGACCATCTCTCGCCGACACAACAGGCAGATGTAGCGGAGCTACAGCAGCATTTTACTGATGTGTTTTCTCTCGTCCAGGGACGCACAACCCTCATGCAGCACCATATTGACACCAGCCCGGGCGTGACAGTTCATACACGGCCCTATCCGTTTCCGGCACACAAAAGAGAAATAGTGTGGAAAGAATTAGAGACCATGCTAAAAATGGGAATAATAGAGGTGTCACACAGCGCCTGGTGTAGTCCCATTGTTCTGGTGGTTAAGAAGGATGGGTCCATCAGGTTCTGTATTGACTACAGAAGGGTGAATGCGGTGTCACAGTTCGACGTGTATCCGATGTCCCGGGTCGACGAGCTTCTAGACCAGTTTGGCACGGCTTGCTTTTTTACGACACTGGATTTAACCAAGGGCTACTGGCAAATTCCCATGTCTCTAGAGTCCAAGGAGAAAATGGCCTTCTACACTCCGTTTGGGCTGTTCCACTTCAACGTGCTTCCCTTCGGGTTGTTTGGGGCCCCGGCCACTTTCCATCGGTTGATGGAGAGGGTGCTGCGGCTGCATGCTGCATATTCTGCTGCCTACATTGACGATGTCATTATCCACAGTGACACCTAGGAGCAGCAGGTGGGCGCCGTGCTCGAGTCGCTCCGGCAGGCGGGGCTCACGGCCAACCCGAAGAAGTGTGAGGTAGCATGGAGGGAGGTACGGTATCTGGGGTACCACCTGGGCGGCGGGCAAGTGCGGCCACAGGTAGACAAGACTGCAGCAATTGCGACCTGCCCTCGGCCAGAGTCAAAATAAGAGGTGAGGCAGTTCTTGGGGCTGGCGGTCTACTATAGGCAGTTCATAGCGGGGTATGGGGACCTGGGGCCACATGTATAAACTTTGCGTACACACGAAAAGGTTACGTACGCTGGTTCTCACGCACAGTGTGTGATGTATAAAAGCGAACTTGACGTGAGAATGTGCGGGCCGTGCTGCAAACTAGTGAGCTGCCGTGAGAATGTGCGGACCGTCACGCAAACTCTTGTTTGGCTCTATCAGTGAAACAAAGTACTGAAACTCACCAAATGTCATCAAAATAATGTTTCCACTCAAGTCACTGTATGTATATGTCTATGTAGT
>JAOEHI010000009.1:93022-111050 GCA_025447815.1 Percopsis transmontana
TGTGTGTGTATGTGTGTGTGTGTGTAAAGATTGGGTGTCTCTGCATAAATATGACCTGCACGAGTATAAATTGTCTGTCTGTGAAAACATGCAGATATTGTATGCTATGTTTGAGTGTGTGTGTGTGTGTGTGTGTGTACGCGCGCATGCCCATGTCATGTTTCTGTGCATGTGTCTCCACGTGCACGCGACATGACTCGAGGCCTCTTCCTCCACCACCCTGTGTCTCCAGGCTGGTGCACCAGGACGGCAGTCTGGCTGACCTCACGCTGCTCAGCTCCTGCTCTGTGGACGGAGCTCTGCCCGGGGAGGAGGACCAGGGGGAGGCGGAGGAGAGGGTGGAGAAGGAGCAGGCCCTGGTGGTGGTGATGGAGGACCTGAAGGAGACCAAGGCCAGGAACGTCCCGGACCACCGGCAGTCCAGCGCGGAGGAGAGCCAGCACTGCAGCAGTGGAACGGAGGCAGAGCCGGAGCCCAGCACAGAGCAGAGCTCAGGTACTGGCACCGCGTAGCATGTGAGACCTCACCCACAGGTCTGTGAAGTAGTGTTATGTTGCTCCTGAACGTTTCGTTCTTTTTGAACTAATCTTTTCTATGACCCGGAGTAATGACTTGTCTCAGTGAGGGATTCGTTCATTTTTACGCATGCGTAAATGGTCTTGGACGCTTACGTTCACTCGTCACATGGCAGCTGCATAGGCTCAGTCAGTACAGGAAACAGAAATGATTAGTTCACGACTCATAACTATGGGTCTTTGGGTTTGTGTCTTTCGCTCATTTGTCATGTGACAGTTGTAGCCTATATGCTCATCAACAGGACAGATGGCTATGCAGAGGAAACCGAAATGATTAGTTCACGACTCATAACTAGTCTTCGGGTTTGTGTCTTTCCGTCATTTGTGACGTGACAGTTGTATTGGCTGACATGAAGCCGTGCACTCTTTTATTACATCGCACACAAAAGGGCTACAGCGCCACACTTAGCCTATAGTTAAAATGAACGGAATGAACGAAATGACTCTAAAAAAGATGAGTTAATTTTACTGACCGAGATTAAAAGATCTGAGTCAGTAAAAAGATAGAAAATTCCCACCACTACTGTGAAGGGGGTTTGCCTTCACGGATGCCACACGGATGGATACATGAACTACAAATGTGAAATGTTTTTTTCTGCAAGGCCCCCTGGGCTGTCCTTAGGGGGGTTGAAGATGATTCAAAAGGTTTGAGTACTTGAGTAATACAAAACAATAATTCATTTTAGTTATTGGTAATTCTTTTTTTTAGTTATAAAGTGGGTAAAATATGCATAGATATTTTCATGTCTATGTTTGTTTATTGCCTTGTGAGACCATCCAGGCTAGTTTGTTTATATACTGTATTTTTATGCAATATTTTAACGTTATGTGGTTCATTGTTTGTGAACTATAGGGCTCATACAGTTTGAAAACCCATGTATTATAGGATGCCTTTAAATTAAGATGTTTTTGAATGGGCTTTATTTATTTAATCTCTCAGCTGCTGTGAGAATTAAACTCACGTTTGTGGATCAGTACATTTACATTTACAGCATTTAGCAGATGCTTTTTTTCAAAGCAACTTACAATAAGTACATTTGTAAATAGCTGAATAGGTCACACACCAGTCACCAATCCCCAATCATCTTTTCTAATAGAATACAGTAGAATGGTGACATGGAACTTTTGGAAGTATTGTAGTGATGTGTCCATTGACATTTAAACACAAGGCTGTTTTGCTGAAAAAAAATGTAAACTCTCTTTCAGCTCACACTTAAAACTACTGTTTACATAGCATACTGTCATGTGGTCATGCTTGTCTGAGCACTGACCTGAGACATCCAGTTCACAGCCATACTGTATGATGCATGCATTTGTTAAAGTGTTCTCCAGAGAAAACCAGCTCAAGTGTCTGCCGTCTGCATTTTTATCCAACAGTCCATTAATTATCTCAAGCTGTGTCGTAAACTCCACTGTAGTGCAGTTTTTGGGTTCTTACATAATTTATCTTCAATTCACTGTGGTGACACCATTTGTGGCTGTAGTGCCCATTTGTACCCATTAGATCTATGCTCTGTCAAGGGCCAGCCGAGGTTGTAACATTATGGCATTTACACAGACCGTAACACTAAATCCAAAAATTTGCTTATATACACAGAAAATAAAATGGCCGATAAAACACTGAACTACATGCTTCCAGCTTCTAGAGGCTGTGGCCTGTTTTTATCTAAACAATAAGGCCACTACAAAATATAGGGTTTGCATTAAAGTGCACCGCGGAGCCCTCAGCTTTGGGCTGGATTTATAGTCTGGGTTCTGAGGTTATGTAAGGGACACTTGGTGTTGTATTTTAACACATAGGCTTGAGGCACAGTATTAGTTGGAGGTTTTAATACTGTGGATTGTTTTTTTGCATAACGATTATAGCCCCAAAATATAAATAAGAATAGAAGATCTCATCTTCAATCTCATCTTCAATATAATTCCATTAAATGTACATAGAGAGGTTCCAAATGAAAAACACACTCTTCTTTAATCTCTCTACTCTATTGTTTGCATGTAAACATGTTTGTGTCTCTCTTCTTTAGATCTGAGAAATAAATGGCACCTGGTGGTCGATCGCCTCACCGTGCTCTTCCTGAAGTTCCTGGAGTATTTCCACAAGCTTCAGCTCTTCATCTGGTGGCTGCTGGAGATCCACATCATTAAGATCGTGTCCTGCTACATCATTCTAGTCACGGTCAAAGAGGTAGAGTAACCTGAGACCATTAACAGCAGTCCATTAATCCATCGACAGAGCAGGGTTTGGTTCTGTATAGTTTTGGCCTGGATCCTGCTGTTTTAAATGTTACTGTTTGTGATGTTAAAACACAAGGTTGCTTGTTTCTAACTCACAACTAGGCACCAATAATCTTTAACAACATTTACATTATATGTGCCCTATATGTGCCCATATGTGCTACATCCACTCTACCCTCCCCCACCCTTTCTCAAACTTCTAACAAAGTTGCAGTTTTCAAATGGACCAGTCATTATCCAGTAGCTCATTAATATGAATAAATGTCTCCAAAACATAAAAATAAAAATAAATTAAGACAAAAATGTAAAAAAGACTGAGATGTGTTTGTTAGACATCAGGGTTTACATAAATGCCCTCTCTTTAATAAAACAGAATAATTGGTTAAGTGATTGTATCATGTAAAAAGAACTGAAATATATGCCATTTATAACTTGACCAAAACTTGAATGCCTTTTTTTCTGTATTATAAAATGAAATGTTAAGTATTATACATATTCAGTAATTTGAAGATGCTTGTTTGGGTCTGGACAACTTGTGATGAGCCATCATTCTGTACCTTATTGCCTTATTTTACTTCCACTTTATTGTCTAAAGGAATCATATAGATTAGTGAAATATAAAAAAAATTAAGTACAATTAATTGATTGTGAAAATAATTGCTAGTTACAGCCCTACACCTTAATGTATTGCTTTTATAGTCATTTATGGATTTGCTTTTGTCTCTCACGGACATCTGCCTAACATCAGCTCTTTACTTATTACCATTCATGTTTTTTTTTACCTTGTCTTTAATACCTTTTCTAAAGTGCATTGCTTTCTGCAATTCTGTTATTATCTCCTGTTATTAGTATTGTAGTAGTATGTCACGGAACTGTGCTGAAAATACACAATGAACTTGACTATACAGTTTAGTTAGTACGATGTAAAATATTATATTTACTTGGAAATATTATTATATATTACTTATTAATGAAAATGTTGCTTCCCACTCGGCACCTGTTGCATCCTAGCTATCCTGGAAGGGTTGGACTCTTCCCTCTGTGGTCCTATCCCAAGGTTTCTTCCATATTTTTGTGTCTCTTGTGTGCTGAAGGGCTGTATAAATAAATTTGACTTGACCTGAGAAAGATTAAGGGTCTTCTGGACCCTGTGTCTTGCATTTAATCACATGGTTTGTGTCTTGTGCAGGTGTCTCTCTTCAACTACGTCTTCCTGGCATCGTGGGCCTTTGCTCTGCCTTACAGCCAGTTCAGACCCCTGGCCTCCAGTATTTGCACTGTATGGACATGTGTCATTATCATCTGTAAAATGTTGTACCAGCTGGAGTCTATACAACCAAAGGCCCAGAAGTGCACTATGGTGAATAATATAGCTTTTATGTACCATGGTTACCGAATTATTTGGGTTTGTAATCTGTTTGTATAGGTGTGTCTTGCATGATTTGATTTCCCAAACTATCAATTTAATCAACTTCTTTGTGTGAAAACTAGATTATCATAATAGCACCAAGCACTTATGCTTTTTAATCCACAGCCAGCTAACTACACAGAGGAACAGATAAATGAGATGCTGGACTCTCTGCTCTACAAGAAGCCTGTGGATCCAGGCAACTGGGTGGGCCTCATGAAGTCCGATCCCCTGCTGGACTACCTGAGGGTGAGTCCAGTTAACTCACTGTCCATGTCACATCTGCAGTAATACTCGGTGTTGAGCTATAACTACTAATATGATCCGTCAAACGGTGCAGCAGAACAAAACCAATTCAATTCAAGGTGTGCTAGCATGTCACTGCTGGCATCTCGCTGGTTTGGGTGTCAATCAGGAAGGGACTGTAGACACCCAGCCAGTGGTTCAAATGCTAAATGAACTAAATCAACTAAATGATATCAAACACCTGTCTGTGCTTTAAAAAACTTCATCTTTACTATCTGTGCAGAACAACCTGCTGATGCTAGCCATCCTGGCGTTTGAGGTCACGATTTACCGCCACCAGGAGTTCTTTAGACTGAGGAACAAGCTTTCGCCACCCGCCGCAAGGATCATCTTCCATGACATCACACGGCAACACCTCGACAACGGCATTGTCAACTTTGTCAAGTACTTCATCAACTACTTCTTCTACAAGTTTGGACTGGAGGTAGGTTTGGACCTAGATGAATACATCGGAGTAGGGGCCCAATGTTACATCTTGTCCCAGGACTTGACAAGATGTAAAGATACAAAGACCTCTCTGTTACCTTCACATTACATGTTTCTTACTAGCATTCTTCATAATTGTAAGCATTCACAAAACTAGTAATTCTTTAGGAACAAAATGTGTTTCGTATTATACAGTAATCTGACATTTTGGAAATAGTCTAGATTGTAAATTTCAAATATAATCACCAAGATCTAATATGTCTAATATAGAGAAAAAATACATATAACAATGCTTAATATAACAATATATAATATAGCAAATTTTTTGTAATCCTCACAGACATGCCTTCTGTTGGTGGTCAATGTAATCGGGCAGCGGATGGACTTCTATGCCATGCTACATGCGTTTGCCCTGATAGCTGTCATGTACCGGCGCAGGAGGAAAGCCATCGCTGAGATCTGGCCCAAGTACTGCTGCTTCCTCGCATGCATGCTCACCTTCCAGTACTTCGTCTGCATTGGGATTCCACCTGCAGCTTGTAAAGGTGTGTGAAACACTTATTCACTAGTGTTAGTCCAATGGTAGATGGGTAGGTTTAACCACCTGGAAATATATACAAGGTATCAGAGTTTAGACAGTTAATTGAAATTTGAATTATTTTTCTTGTTAATAATTTACTAAATCAGTAAGTTACTTAGTTGACAGTTGAAAAAATGTAATTATTGCAGAGAATTGCGACAGTAGTACAGAGGCTGTTTCCTAATACACACACTCGTGCTACAAAATACACAAAATGATGACAACAAAGCAAACATTTCATTTAGCTAATCTTCTACATGAATTTGGTTTGAAACTATATTAATTATAGTACAAATAATACAGCATATTCTGTGTTTCTGTTAACTGTATTTCTTTCAGACTACCCTTGGAGATTTCCCTCTTCAACTACAAACTCTAATGTGATCAAGTGGCTCTATGTGCCAGACTTCCATACCAAGCCCAACTCAATGTTCCTTATCTGTATGTATTTTTCTCTATTAGTGTTAGTGTTAGTAGTAGTAGAATGTTTTTGTAGTATCAGTTATAGTAGTAGTGGAGTACTAGAAGTAGAAGTACTACTGCACACCTGGACTTAACAAACTATTTATATTCCCTTCACAGGTCAAAAGTCCCTTTACCTCTATTGTCTTTTCCTCCCACAGTATTCAAATGTAATTTTTGGCATTAAGATACAGCCAAATACAAACTTTAACCTTGACAGCACCTTTGTGTCACCCCCATTGTACATTCTATACCTGTGTAAGGTCTGCCAATTGCAAAGCAATACCTTTACATCATAGTTACCCAGAAGCATGAATGCTTCCAGTGCAATGAAAGGTGAAAAAATACTCTTTATCTGATGACACCTGTTTGACAACCGCTACCTTAAGAGGTAGTATCGGAGTTAAATCCTTCATATTACTAAGTGTCTCCTCCGCTCTCCTCTGCTCTTCTCCGCTCTCCTCTGCTAGATGACTTCATGCTCCTGCTGTGTGCCTCGCTGCAGAGGCAGGTGTTTGACGAAGAGAACAAGGCGGCGGTCCGCATCATGGCTGGAGACAACGTGGAGATTTGTAGAGACCTGGACGCAGCGTCTTTCAGCGTCCACAACCCTGTCCCCGACTTTATCCACTGCAGGTAGAGAGGGCCACACTAACTTGTAGTTCATAGCTTGTGAAGGGGGTCAAAGCTAAGGAGCTTCTTCTGTTAGCAGCTTAACATAATAGTAGAAGCTACAGTATACAAGCATTCATAACCATAATGCACACACTTGCTTAGCCTACAAGCTCAATTCCTCCCTAGATAAATAAACATCGAAAATATTCCCCTGACAACAGTAACCCCATGTTTTTTCAACCAGTGAGATATGTTAGGGAATGCCAGCATAATAATAATAATAAAAGAATAATAATCATACTAAAATAATAATAATAGTAATAATAATGATGACATTTAATTAAAGCATCAAGCAAAAACCCAAGAATACTATTCATAAAAGTACTGCTAACTAAAACAAATAATTGTAAAATATAATAATAAAATATCTATTTATGGCAGTAAACAGAGCAATGAGTCAGAACACATAAGTAGTGGTAAAAATGACAGTGAGCCAAAAATAGAGTTCCCAGTTCTTCCATTAGCTGGTGTTTTATTTTTATAGCGTTATTATAATTGTAAGTGGGATCCCACATATTCATGTACAACCAGATAGTGCCCTTGCATGGCAGAAAGGGCGAAGACGTGGTTTGAAGAGCGCTCGAGGGCCAGAGACAAGGCTGGGTTAGAGAGGGAGAGAGTGACCCAGAGCATCCTGACCTGTCCACAGTTATTGATTATGTGTTCTTCACATTCCACTGTTTTGATGTGCAAAGTGGACGAGTCTTTTATTAACGCACTCTGTGTCCATCAACAAGCCTTGGCAGCGAGAGAGAGAGAGCTGCACGGGCCTGTCTGTCCACACCACAACAGCCCTGCACTTATTCCATCGCTTCCCTCCAGGATCGAATTACGGATACGGGGGGGGGCGGGAATCCATAATCCACAAAAACGCTCTAGCCGTCACTCCGCGCGACTCAGACGCTTTCGCCCTCTACTCTAACTCAATAAATAGCTTTTAAGTATGGAAAAGGTATTTTCTGCCCCTGATGAACAAGAACATTCACTCAGCTGTTCCAGGCCATCAGCAGCGTCCAGCATGCTGTCTGAGCACACTTCATCAGAGCCCCTACCCTAACAGGCCATCTGCTGCGGTCCCATCATGTTGCCATGTGCTACTTCCTATGTTGTTGGAATAATGGCTGCTGGAGCTGGCCAAGCATTTGATTCATATGCTTTTAGTCATACAAACAGGATATATTTATATAGTAGTGTGCCATACTCACCACTCAGCTGACGCTAACATAGGTCAGTAAGTGTGATTGACGCATGCATTATGCATACAACTCCATATTATCTACCCGCATGTTTAGGCATACAGTATACTGTATATTGCCAGTAGTGCCGAACTGGACTGAAATTGAAATTCTCAACAGTGTCACTAAGTTATAGAGAAGGTATGACTGTTGGAGGAGTTACATATACAAGGTAGTAAAAAATGAAATATAGTTTCAATAACCAAACTTAAAAATGGATTAACCTTTTACTAAAGATAGTAAAAATAATAATTGAAATAATTTGTAAAAGATTGTTTTACAATCTTGCAATTCCACAACCTAGTATTTTGCAACCCCTCAAGGGGTCCCAAACCACAGTTTGACGACTACCTTTTGGTTACTTTATTACTGGCCTATCATCTGAGTAGATGCTGGTTCTAATGCGTAAAGCATCGTTGGTGTGCTCTTTTGGATCAGGCTGTACGCTTATAAATCGGTTTGAAAGAGAACGTGACCTTCCTTATTTCTCTCCCACGTTGCTCCATACCACATATAATAACTTTTATATAAAAGCATTAGAATTACATTTTATGTTCTGTTATGTTTTGTTAAATTATTTGAATTGATTTGATTAATGCTTATTCATCTAGGCCTAGGGAAGCTTTCTGACACCAAGCTCGATGGTTCCCTGCTTAACAACATACTATATACCTCACTTTAGCACAATACCCACTATAGAGTAACGCCTCCTCTCTGTCTCATTCCCAGGTCTTACCTGGACATGCTGAAGGTGATCATGTTCAGCTACATGTTCTGGTTCGTCCTCACCATCATCTTTATCACGGGAACCACGCGAATCAGCGTCTTCTGCATGGGCTACCTGGTGGCCTGCTTCTACTTCCTGCTGTTCGGGGGCGAGCTGCTCCTTAAGCCAATCAAAAAGATCCTTCACTACTGGGACTTCCTGATCGCCTACAACATCTTTGTCATCACCATGAAGAACATTCTCTCTGTAAGGGACACAGTTACAGTTACCATTTCAAATGAGTGTACCTTTAAGACAGAGACATGATTATAAAGTAAAAGAGAAAGTTGGTGCAAAAAAAGACTTCATCAAGGCATCAAGAATTGATATACAATCCATTTCTGGTTTGGACATTTATACACAGTTAGAATACGTGATTGTTTACCTTTCTCCTTTGCTGTTCTTCTAGATCCTAGCTTGTGGCTACATCAACACTCTGCTAGTGAAACACTGCTGGTTAATCCAGTTGCTCAGTCTGGCCTGCACCATCAAGGAGTACAATGTGGTGCCCAAGCAGGATTCACTCCGTAAGATAACGCTTTCATTCATAGCTAGAACGAGCAGAACATTATTTATCTGCTTTGTTAGAAGCTTAAACCTGACTAAGAACAAGCAGGGAACTGATTTAAATGCAAATATAAAGAGTATGACATAATACGACTACTGTAATCTTATTCTTGTAATTGTAATTATAAAATAGACATATAAGTCTATAAAGTAATCTACATATAGTAAGTTTGCCCACATATCTAACATAAAAACAGAACGCAGGCTTGGTGATATACACAATACACAATTAGTGATTATAATGAGTACGGTATGGTGTTGTATATGCACTGTAGCTGCCGATGAGCATTGTGACCTGCCCAGCGACGAGGCAGGCATCATATGGGACAGCATCTGTTTTGCCTTCCTGCTGCTCCAGAGACGGGTCTTCATGAGCTACTACTTCCTGCATGTGGTGGCCGACATCCGAGCCTCACAGATCCTGGCGTCCAGGTCGGTACAGGCCAAAGCCTGGAGACAAGGCTAATAGGTGGCCAGGTTGAGCCCCGCATGTTACGGGTCTGAACACTGTGAAGAAGACTCTCTCCTATACCTACAGGTATATCTTACCTGTGTCATAGTCATACAATTTAGTCATTGTCATTTAGCAGGCACTTGTATCCACAGTGACTTACCGTAGACATATTTAGGAGCAGGTAAGGGTTATGTTTCTTACTTCCCACCAGCTAGATGCTAGTTATACTTTGTGATTAAAGTGCTTTACAAGTCCTAATAAGAGGGTTTAAATGCATTATAACATTGAGTAGTTTGAAACAGACTGATATGTAAAGCTTGTTAATAATGGTTGCATGTGTTTCAGAGGGGCGGAGCTTTTCCAGGCCACCATAGTGAAGGCGGTGAGAGCCAGACTAGAAGAGGAGCACAAGTCTATGGAACAGCTCAAGAGACAGTAAGACAGTTTCGTCTAATTCCATACGAGGCATGCGTTCACGTCATACAGTAATAAACCACACCACCTAGACTTTAACCTCCAGTAGAACAAGGAAAAACACTCCTTGAAAATTAAAGAAATTCCCTTCCAGGAGTCTAGATCTTAGCCAGCTTCAGTCCGAATGTATTCTCTGGCCGGGAAGCCATCTGATTGTATGTGGTCATCCTTACTTCCACTACCACTTCCACTTAGCTCAGGAGTTACTCACACAGGTTCTGATAAAATCCTCTTAGCCCGCACTAATGAGCATTACTTTATTGCATAACGTCTCCTAGTCTCCATACAAGAGCCTTGATGCTTCTGGTTCAGCATGTCAGGCAGCGATGGGGTTGAGGCTCCTATGTCGATTCCTGCATCTCTCCTCCATCTCTCTGATTTAATCAGGATGGACCGCATTAAGATGAGGCAACAGAAGTTTAAGCGGGGCAAGGAGAAGATGCTGAGCATGACACAGGAGTCCATGGAGGGACAGAACCCGCCTCAGCCGGACGAGGAGGAGGATGACGGTATGAAGAAGGCTGTCTGTGATGCTCTTTGGGGTTGTTGTTGTGCAGTTGATTTAAAAGGTTACTGTAGACTGTATAGTGGTGAGTATGTGTCTTAGAAGATGAGTACATTTAATAAAGTAAACACATCCAATATTAGAATTATTGTGTGAAATCTTTATTTTCTCTCATTATTATTACTTTTTTTTTAATCTAAAAGAGCAACTTCTTAAAAAAAAGGAAATAGTTTGCCTGGAAGTACTCATTTACTCATTTATGAAATGTTGTATCAATGTATTTGTGAAATTTTAGGAGCAGAGAGAACGAAAGCCAAGACCAAAAAAAAGCTGTGGTGGAGGCCGTGGGTTGACCATGCGTCCAGTAGGTTGACCCCTCCCACTTTTTCCTTCCTCCACTCCGATTGGCCCTTGTGTCCTTGACCAGAACTCTTGAGGATTCCCATACTGCACCTGGGCTCTGAAGGAAACCCTGACATGCACGCTCCTTGAGACATTAGTCCTTTTTGTCTCTATTTACGGGCCCCTGTTACCTATAGCTCTCACATAATTAAACACTGTCAATTTCAGTTTAATGAAAATGTGTTAGTAATAGTGCATACTGGGGTCACCTTAAATAGACAGGTTACTGCCACCAATGAAAGGAAAATGACTAATGGCTGGAGGTTTCTATTTGACGTTCCTTTGTCAATCACTGGTCACCCCTAAGGAGCCCACAGTAGGGAATCACTCTGTTGTGAACGATTTTGATGCCAAGACATGAAGACACCTCTCTTTTCTCAATATCTGAAAGTTGAATGGTGTGTTCATTCTTTGCTTGTAGACATGATTGTCCAGCAGGTATTAGCTTGGAGAAAATACTCCAATACTAAACAATGCTCCCCAGCTAGACACTGAAGACTGAACAAATTGGAAATTAAAAAGAAAAATAAGAGCTTACGGTACGTTTTCTTTAAAACTGAGGGAACCTGCTTGATTTTAACTCATGTCTTGCATTTCACATGCCATTTTTTAAATACGTTTTCCATTTTACCTCCCCATGTGATTTGACACCTCATCCACAATCCCAGCACCCTCCCCTGTCCCCATACATTGTGGTTGTTCTGTTCAAGGACATAAGTCAGCCTCATCTATCCCATTGCTTCTCCTAACATTGAGTGTAAACAGACCACAATTACATGCTCTGGAAATTAGCCAACTGGTAACTCAAACAAACCTTCTTCATTAACTTTTCTGTTAAAAGTATCCCTCATATGTAGGATTATACCACTCAGTCGTTGTTTGAAATGGGCAGTTACGTTACCAACATTGTATCATTCTGTCACGGTGTGTCTTTGAGATTCAGTACTATACTAAATGTGATATATTTCTAACATCAAATGTCGAGAAATTGTAGCCCGGTAAAAAAACGATCCTTATATTGTAAGCTCCGCCTCTACGATTTGCTTAGCTTTACATATCAGCCTGGGAACTCTCAATTGAGAACCAGAAATTGTAGAGGCGGAGCTTGCAATATCAGGATGGTTTTAACCAGGCTAGAGAAATTAAGGTTTCCAAAATACACAGCTTTTCCTTGCAGGAATGGATCCTTGATTGAGCCTAATTTTCTGTACAAAGCAGTATTAAAGGTACACTCCTCGATTGTGTTACAGCTCTCCTCAGAATCCAAATTTCTGCCCCAGCTCAGTGTTTATATTTTGAAACACTTCTGTACACTAGAGGCTGTGTAGAGTAGGGTGCCAGCCTAAGAGCTGGAAGAAAGAACCAAAACAACAAAGTTTTTGGAACACTGGTATCAAGTCCAGACACAAATTGAGGAGGGTACCTTTAACGTTAATGTTTCTCCAGATTTCACTGAGCGTTAACTAAACCTCACACATTGCTCCTCAGTGGTTAGAAGTGGAGATTATTACTTGTTTGAAACTGACAGTGAGGAAGAAGAGGAGGAAGAGGAGAAAAAAGAGGAGGATCCAGCAAAGAAGTCCGCATTTCAGGTGAGCTTCGGACTCACAATGCTTAACTTCAAGAATGTTTGATTATAGAATCTGTTTTGGCTAAAAACCTGCATTCTGTACAAATCTGTACAAGCCAAATTGTCACCACTTTGCTGTGGTCACATGCACCCTTCGTCAGTCCCTATTGGACCCACTGTGTAAAGTTTCACACAAACAATAACTGCCGTTTTGTTTACTAATGTTTACTTTACTTACGTTACTCGTTTCTGTTATTGTATGTTTACTTTTACCATTTGTTTGTAGTTTTTGCTGTATGCTATCTGTATATATTGTTATATAAACAATTAACACTGTTAACACATTAACACAGTTTTCTACTAACTTTCTCTCCCTTTGTTCCCTCTGCTAGCGTGCTATTGGAAAGTTTGCCTCCGCTGTTCTGGCTTTGCCCAAGTCTATCATTAAACTGCCAAAAACAATACTGCAGTATGTAGTGAAGGCAGGCAAGGTATTTGATAACCAGATCTAACACAGCATGTGTTCTGCTGATGTGGAGGTTTGCCAGCATGCTATTGGCTAACATCGCCAACTGCCTTTCCATATCGTGTTTTTTTTGTTATGTTCCCTTTTGGTTTATGGAAAACTAATATTAAGCACACACAAGGGGATCCTCAGCCTCACATAATCCATTTGGCATGCACGTTTATCCAAAATCGCCTTACACTAACATGACTACATGAAGCCCCCCTGCAAAGAGTTGGACCACCTTCAAGAATTCTTAAAGTGCAATGTTAAATGGAAACGCAAACACTATATGTATATGTAGAAATGTGTCTTCTGTCTCTCCGCTCAGTGTATTTTTGCTACTCCACTGTTCTAGGAAGAAATACAGTATAAAGCCATTTAAGCAATTTGTCAACTACAGTATAATGTTCAATGGAGCAAAAGCATAGCTGCATTAAATTTTTCATCATTGTCAAAGTAACTCTTTTGGACACTGAAGTGTAGTTGAAACATTGGCATGCTTTTGCTGATTGTTTTGGTTTACAGTAGCTGAGTTGACTCCGCTGCTCTAAGTGTTTATAATAGGTTTATGTAAGTGTTTACCTGCTAACCTCTGTCCTTCAGTTCTTCTACCACGCCTGGATCACTGACCCTAAGACCGCCTTGAAGGAGAGAGGCAAAGAGAAACGCAAATTTTGGAAGAAGTACACCAAAGGTGTCAGACACAGAAAAAGCGAGAAAGATAGTAAGCAAACTCCAGAAACAAAACCCATGTGTTGACGGTACTGTTACAGTTGGTAGGCATCCGAATGAAGAGTTTTTACATTTAGTGATATTGATTTGTTTTCCAGGTCATGTGACTATAGAAGTGGGAGATTTATCGGATGGCCAAGAGGGGGGAGAAGACGCCAAGAAATCTGAAGCTCCAGGTCAGTTTCTTTTCTCTCAAAAACTGTGGCAACAATTAACTCCTCTGCTGTAGGGTTTTGGATTCCGTGTTTTCAGCACCTGCTCTGAATTAAGTGTTTGGGGCACAAGCTACCTGGAATGCAAAGGATTTATATACATTGATAACATTTGAATATTATGGTAAAAAAACACCAATTGAAGCGTCAAAAATGTCCCTGTGTATGCCCCAGATAACATCATCAAGAAGGTGTTTAACATCATCAAGTTTACCTGGGTACTGTTCAAGACCACCGTGGACAGCTTCACCAAGTGGCTGAACGAAATGTGCAGAGAACACATTGATATCTCCACTGTCCTGCGCATAGAGCGCTGCATGCTGACCAGAGAGGTCAAAAAGGTACCATGCCTGTTTTAGCACAATTTGAGCTGACATGTCACCAGACATTAAATATGTAAACTAATATACTAAATATGTCTACATGTACACTATATGTAGACAGTCTACATATCAAGATTTGAATGCTGCAAAAATATTTTTTTGCAAACATTAAAGGGTAATTCCAGACACAAATTACGGACTGCCCCTTTTATAAAACACCGGGTTTACGTTATAAATGTGTTTCTTTCTTCCAGGGTAACGTGCCTTCCAGAGAGAGCATTCACATGTACTACCAGAAGGCCATGAGGCTCAACATGTCCAGACAGTCCAGTATAGACCAGCTCAGCGAGGACGACTCCGCCTCGGGCTCCCAGAGGGTCCGTCGGAGGCGGAGGGGCTACCGCATGGAGAGCCAGGACTCCGTGGCCTCCAGAGACAGTATATCCAGGTACGTCTCCTGCATGCTAGTGGTTCCTTAGACCTTTCTGACCCAAGGCCCCCCAAAAAGTCTTTTTTATGTAGCAACTTGACAAAACGACAGCATGGCACAGTAGTAAATAGGAAATCTGTGGATGCACAGGGCAAGATTTACAATAGACATTATACATTTGTGTCGAGGCTATTTCTTCTAAGGATAGGGCTTTTGGCTAGATCGGCCATACTGTATGTCTTATTTGGAGAACAACGTTGAAAGTAGAGAAACTACTATTTCCTGTGAGTCCAAACCAGTGCTCCATCTATATATATTATTATATTTACGCATTATCATGGCCAGTGGTTGTTTATTTCTGGGCCACTCTCATGCCATGTTACCCCCCCACCTCCCCCATCCTGTGGTGTGTCGCCCTCTCCATCCATCAGCGCCTACACCGAGGCCACCATGCTGTTCTCCCGCCAGTCCACCTTGGACGACCTGGACGGGATGCCCGAGTGCATTCCCAAAACCAGCGAGCGCGCCCGCCCCAAACTGCGCAAGATGTACAGCCTGGACATGTCCAACTCCTCAGCGGACAGCGGGAGCAGCGTCATGTCCAGGTCCTCCATAGCACCCCATGCATTCCCATTTCACCTCAAATTCCCCCCTGGCATGAGCAGCGTGTGCGGGGTCTGTTTGTGTTCGTTGCTTTACAGCGTTTATCGTGGACGTCAAGAGCATGTTTCCATGTGATAAGCAGTGATTAAACAAGGGACTTGATATGTGTCTGGAGTTACAGGTTGAAACCAGTGGTGTGCTCCCCCCCACCCTCCTTATAGCGCTCCTAGGCTCCAGACACCATTCTCTACCCCTCCCCCTACAGCCATTGTTATATTTCATACAGTGGTCAGTGGACACAAATGTAGGGGAAGTGTTCTGTTAAAGTGTTCCTTTAACGGTCCTCTCTGTTGGGGTCACTGCCAGGTATCATAAAGGTGTTACACACTTCCACATCGTTGCGAAGCCTTACAAAGCCTCTTCAATAAGGCTAAATACCTCAATATGTTTTGTTATCAGTAGCGGCTCTATCGATGTAACATTGCTCCGACAACCTCTGGTCCTATTAACATTGACCCTGCTGCCGTCCCCTCTACAGCGAGGCCACCCAGTGCGTCATGCTCTACTCCAGACAGGGAACCACAGACACCATCGAGGAAGTGGAGGATGAGCACGACCAAGGGGAGGACAGGCCACAGGGCCCCGTGGGACCCCAGCAGCCAGAGGATCAAGACAGCCAGGGGGATCTCTGGGAGTCCATTGGCCCAGGAGAGGGCCCCTCCTTCCGGGTGGAGGAGGCTGAGCCGACGCCCTCCGCCCTGGAGAAGGACTGTACCACTGACTGCGAGGACGACGGCGCGCAGCAGCAGCACACGCAGACAGAGGGGATGCCCGGGCTGCTCCACACCCCCGACACGGACGCCTCCAAAACCTCGGACGGCGACGTGCCGCCCAGCTACAGCAAGGCGGTCAGTTTTGACCGCCTGGAGGTCAGCGACGACGAGAGCGACATGGACAGGAGGAGGCTGATGGTCATGACCCCAGACAGCCGCTCAGACAGCAGATCAGACCTGCTGACGCCCTCCATGACCACCGAGCTGACCGCCAGCGAACTGCTGCTGAACAAGTAGGCCCCCAAATAACACAAAACAGCCCGTCTTTTCATACATTTATTATGCTGTATTAAATGTATGCAACAGTGTTTCGGTACTGTTGTCATTGCTGATTGAGGTGTTACAAATGGTTTATCCTACTGCCCATTCGCACTTTTGAGTTTAATAAGCTGCTTTCTTGATGGTAGTAGTAGTAGTAGTTGTTCCACCAGAGATGATAGAAAGAGTCAGAGCTAAGTAGGGTAAAGGGCCCCCATTGGTCAATGTGTTGTCTATACACTTTGGTTTCAAAGTAATCACTTACCACTTACTTGCTTGTTTCACTGTACATACCCTGGTAACACTGTAGTTTTTTCCAAGGAAAAATGAATTTTATTTGTCAGAACCTATTAATCGATAATGCAAACCTATCATCAATAATGCTGCTAACTTGAAATTAATTATTTGTGTCCCTCTTTCTCTCTCACCATTCTGGTCCTTCTGGTCTGGCTGTCAGGATGTTCCACGATGAAGAGCTGGAGAAGTCAGACAACTTCTACACCGGCCAGCCTCTGATCTTCCAGCTGTGCTACGCGCTCTACAACATGCTGGTGGCCCACTCTGAGATGGTCTGCTACCTGGTCATCATCGTCAACCACATGGTGTCGGCCTCCTGCGTCACGCTGGTTCTGCCCATCACCATCTTCCTCTGGGCCATGCTGTCTGTCCCCCGGCCCAGCAAACGCTTCTGGATGACTGCTATTGTCTATACAGAGGTACAATATCAGCGTGTATGCCTTCAGATCAATATCTAAATCAATAACTGAAATCCATTATTTAAAAAGCCCCTACGGACAACATTAGTTACTTGTAGTGATGCCTTTTGTTGAAAGTCAATCAAATTGGTAACAAAATACAAATAAATCGTAGTTAACAAACAATACAGCCAGAAAAGGAAAATATTTAGTGTGTAGCCCACCCAGTTAAAACAATTATTATTTGCATGTAAGCAATATATACTCGCTCTGAAACTCCAGTACTGATGTCGGCCCGTACCTTCCTCTCCAGGTCACCATTGTCATCAAGTACTTCTTCCAGTTCGGCTTCTTCCCCTTCAACCAGAACAAGATGGACAAGAACAAACCCTACCACCCCCCCAACATCATCGGTGTAGAGAAGAAGGACGGCTATGTCCACTACGACCTGGTCCAGCTCCTGGCTCTGTTCTTCCACCGTTCCATCCTGAAGGTGCCCACCGACACACTCTGTCACCACGTTTCCCTGCAGCATGGAAATTAATGGTTCACATTCACACGGGTGACCGTTGAACAAGACTGTCCATCTAAAAAGACAAAGTGTGAACTCATCCATAACAGAACATTCATTGTGAGATTTCTTTCTTTCTGAATAGTACAAGTTGCACCTTTTGAGTTAGTTTTATTTTCTCAGTTACTGTTTACTACTGTTTCATTGTTGTACTACTGTGCCCTGGAGTGGAAAAGACAAACCCAAGGCACACGTGGACAAAGCACACACCCACATGCAC
>JAOEHI010000009.1:116488-129390 GCA_025447815.1 Percopsis transmontana
GTAATCCAAAATGGTTGTGCAATCAAAATATGACTAAATACAATCAAATCTAATAAATCACAATAACTTGAGTTACCGCAAAAGTCTAACCATAAAGTCTACAAGATAGTCATCTTTACTGACACCTGTGAGATGTTGTCCCATAGACTGTGTTTTGGTTATGTCTTCATAGCAATCAGCATTGGTTAGCCTGTCAAATTAAAAGTTCTTGGTCGCATTCTCACAGTGAAGACAAATTTCCTAAACAGCCCCTGTAATATTTTTCTACTTGTGTCGTAATCTAACCAGGAACATGAGTCTTGGATCTAAAGTTGAAACAGCCACCGGAAAAAGAATGACACATCTGGATCATGATACAAAAAATCAGCTAATTCAGCTCTTAGAGGGAACCAGTAAAAACGCAGTGTAAGTATAGTGTAGTGGTTTTTAACAAGTTTGTATGTTTTGGATGTTATTTTCTATATGAGCAAGTAAGACAGTAGATTCCCACAAAGAGGACAGTCAGTTGATCTGAACGCCTTTAAAGGTACAGTCCTGGATTGCTGAACCCCAGATTTCTTCCCGATCTCACTGTTTGGGTGACTATGGGGAGGGGTAGAGATAGTATGAGCCTAGGGGTGCTGGGGGAGAAGTAAAGATGAATGTAAGCCACTCAATACTGTCAATTCTTGACAATTGAGGAGTGTACCTTTAAAATTAACATTTAAAAGCACAAGCCAAATGCCTGAAAAGTGATGTTTCATTTCTGCTATTATGTTGTTGCAAACCCTATTAAAATATATGTCAGAGTGTGTAGTTGTACAGTAACAGTCTGCTCTGGTCCCCTGCAGGGTGATAAAAGACATTTTCCCACGGTACATACGTGCACCCAGTCTATCAGACGCCATGCCTGTTGAGCCGCTTCATAAAGGTGAAGCACTAATAATATGTTTTTTCCAGAGCTGTCTGGGGTTCCAAGGTTTTTTTGCTGCAAGAAATGAACAGGCAGTAAACTGTTACATGGCTGTTTCATGACTTCATTATTTACAACACATGCTCCTTAAAAGAGTCTATATATGCAACTGGAATACTATTATAGATTTAAAACCTTCTACTCTCAAAAGTTCTGCATTAGTGGTTTTTAGTTTTTAGTATTGATTGAAGGATTTTAATAACACCTTTTTTTCCGAATGCATACACACTTTTTGAAAGAACCTCTATCATCAAAGGTATTTTCTGAATGTTTTGTGTGTGTGCATAGTAAGTTGCAGTTTGTAAGAAGACTTCAACAATATCCTGCACAATGTTGATTATTTGCAGTTGATATGTTGAGAATGTTTTGGTAATAAAACGTCCTTCTTTACTCTAACTGTGTTTTAGTTGATGGAGAAAAGATTATGTTCGAGGACATAATGCTGACCCTGGAGCAACAGCAACACAACGGCTCCTCCAAGGAGGACATCAAGGAGTGGTGGGTCGTCAACCAGACAAAAATGGGTGTGATCAGCAAGAGAAACCCAAATCAAGTGGGCATAGAGCTTTATGTCTTCAGTGACCAGGTCAGCCCCCCCAGTCTGGGCTTCCTGGCTGGATACGGGTGAGTGGTCCCTCTCAGAACAATATTTGGTCTAGGTTTTGGACTCCCAGCCGAGAGGTCGGGGGTTGGAACCCCAAAGTTGGCGTGTAAGCATCCTTGTTTGAGATCCCTAACCCCTATCTGCTCCATGTAATAGCAGCATGTAATTTTCGCTTTGGATGAAATCGTCTGCTAAATGACCTAATTGTAATTGTAATTAGAACAATATCTGGGCAATTGCAGTGTAAGAACATGGAGGTTCTACTTAGATCAGTGGTATTCAAAGCACTGTATAGGTTGGGATTCCATAAAGGGGCACCAGGTGATTTTTGGGGCTGTGAATACATTTTTAATCTAGTCTTAATAGTTGGTTATCTATATACATTAATAGAGATTGGATGGTATATGGAAATTAGAACCCCAACCAGCAATGACAAAACAAGCCGCACAATTAGGTGATTTAGCAGACGCTTTCAGCCAAAGCGAATTACAATTACACGGAGTTAGGCCTGTTGCTCAAGGATGCTTACAGGTAGACCAACACTGGGGCTTGAACCTACGACCTTCTGGCTGGGAGTCTTAAGACCTAGACCACTAGACTATCATGCCCCCCTCATGAGATCCTCAAAATAAATAAATAAATAAATAAATAAATACATTCTGTTATCAGTGAATCTTCTGAACACAGAGGGAGGTGGGAAAGGCTGGGTTGCATCATGTGGGAATGTTACTGTTGTTGTGTTTGAATGTACTGCACTGTGCTGTATTTGTACTGGGAATATGACGGTTGTGTATTGGGTTTGTATGTGGACAAGAAAAGGAATCTCAAATGAATTCCAACCAATTGAACCCCCATTCTGTCCAGGATCATGGGGCTGTATGCCTCAGTGGTGCTGGTCATCGGCAAGTTTGTGCGGGAGTTCTTCAGTGGAATCTCCCACACCATCATGTTCGAGGAGCTGCCCAACGTGGATCGCATCCTCAAGCTGTGCACTGACATCTTCCTGGTCCGAGAGACCGGAGAGCTGGACCTGGAGGAAGACATGTACGCTAAACTCATCTTCCTGTACCGCTCGCCAGAGACCATGATTAAGTGGACCCGCGAGAAGACCCAGTGAATGTTGTTTCAGTTCACCTGAGATGTGACGAATCACCCGGGGTCTCAGCTTTAAAGAGGGGGGCCATTATTCAGTGGCACCGGGTAGGGGAATTCTGCGTTTGCTAAATAGCACTGTTGGTGTGGGCAGCTACTGTATCCTCTTTTCGATGGAAATGCCAGCCAGGTCTGTTCCAGTCCACACTTGGCCTGATGATCCGTCATTTTACTGATCATCAGCTCTGACAGCAAAGGTACATTGATAATTAAGGGCTTCCCACTAATGGATAAAGGCACAATAATATAAAGTACAAGTGAGCACAAACTCATATTGTCATCCTTGGCCAGCCGGAACACTTGTATTGTGGGATTGTGCAATAAAGAGCTCTGGTCCTCTTCAAAGGATTTGGACTAAATGAAGAGGCACACAGGCAACATGGCAGTCATTTTGTAATGCCAGAGGCTCCATGGAAGAACCACTCCTGAGATACGATGTGATAGGCATTACTAGACAAGAAACTGACATTGTTATCAGCTACATTATCTTTCTCAGGAAGAACTGTTTCCACCATGGAAGAGGTTACGTAGATACTCACTGTGTATGTTCAAAGTAGACGCATAGTTTACACAAGGTAGCCTGTGATGGATCTGACAGAATATATAATAGTAAAAAGATGAGAATTATTTAAAAGGCATGACATTTAACATGAAGGACCATATACCTGGTATGTTTACAGCACAAGGGGAACAGCTTATGGCTCTATTTTAAGAAGGGTTGAGAAAACGCGTTGAGACATTTTTCCACAGCGAATGGGATTAATTGATAATCATATTCTCCATCATCCCCAGTTTGGCGAAACCATTGCCCAGGGGAGGGCTATTTTTGAATCAGGGTATCATGTGCATTAGGTGGTATATTGTTGCACATCTCTTGCGAGCCTCAAGTTTTTACCTTTCCAACTCTTACAGTAAATGTTATGAAAAACCATAGCCCGTCACTGAGCTAGCAGGACATGAAGAAAGAGCCCTTTCCTTTATACAGGGGGGTTTATCATGACGCCCTTTGCTCCAAACTATGCATTAGAGGATCTTGTAGCATGAAATAACTTCATTATGGCCATGACTGATTTTCATTACATCATGTAAATAACATTTTAGAATAGGGGGTTGGGTTGGAATGAAATGTGAAAATGTCTCTGTTAAGGTAATGTGGTAGAGATCTTCAAATAAAACACCTGGAAAGGAGCCAGTTTTGCATCCAAGTTGCTTATTTCATGAATCATAATAAACCTAACGTTGGCTTTCCAGAACTGCATACAATGGGGGAAGAGTAGTTAGAGGTTCAGTGACTGGCTCAAAGATTTTACAGGGCAAAACACAGGTTAAGTATTGGCTGTTGTGCTGACTCATACGTGAAACTTCAGTTTGTTGGAAGACCTTCAACATGTAGGCCACCTGGGAAAGTGGTTGGTAATAGATTGGTAAAAAAAAAATCAAATGGTTAACGCATCTTTTGTAATTGCAATTGGGCTTAACTACCCGTTTGCTTAACGCTAAATATAAGTGACAATTATCCAACTTTCAAATGGATGAGCCACACGGTACGACTAATTATTTTTTTCACCAGTGGCAACATTAGGATACACTCAGGTTAGCTGTTGGTCTTGCTAATGCACACACATATCACAGGGTTACCGGGGAGACACATCACTTAAGTGAAAGAAAGAAAGTATTAGATGAACATTAGCCTCATGTAAAATAAATAAGGTCTTAAGAAGCTCTGTAGACATTACGTGTCTGTTAAAGAACATTTTGGTACAAACAGCCCCAATTGCTCTCTCAGACATGACCAAGTGCATCTATTGTCCTCCACGATAATTAAGAGGAATGTACAAGACCGTAAATTACATTTAATATATTTCTAATATCTTTATGTGCAAGAAGTGGACAATCAAACAAAATCTTCCATTTATTTCCTTTTAGCTTTTGACATAATAGTTGTTGTAGATACCAACATTTATGAGCAATAAGATTAACAGGCCTTAACTTTGGACAAGGAACAGTTTTAGAAATTCTTATTCAAATCAAAAAGTATTGAAATAAAGGAAATATATACACTGAAAGTGAAACAGCACAGCCCCTTCTTTCATTACTTTTTTATTTTTATTTGAGGAGTGTCACAATATAATAACAGATGCTAGACAGTCCTATCCAGCCATGGCCACTTTAAACAATGCATTAAAAGATCAATTACACAATGAAGTAGACAAATAAATAAGTCTACACTTCGAGAATAATTTCTGAATTTTTCTTAACAAACCCAAGTGTGGACTGAACACTATATTTTGTTATATACACCACTATATATAATTACTATAATTAAGTTACCTTGGTTTTCTCAGATTTATAGCTTTAATATTATTGCACTAATGCATTTTATTATATTTCCCCATTCTTACACATGCATCAACATACACAAGGACTGATTCGCCCTGGTTACATCTGTGATAGGCCAGAGCCGTAAACAATACTGAATAAATTATTTTTGTACAAATTAACATTTATTTGCCAATCAGTTTAGCGATGTTAGAATCTGAGGTCTACCCACAAATTACAGCAAATTTACAAAGCACAGATTTACTTTGACATAAAATAATACATTTAACATTTACATACAATATACTTGATTTCTGAACATTGAATTATATGTTTATTTTTTATTACGTTAAGGACCCATCTCATAAACTGTATTGAAATTAAAAGGTGGTTTAGTTTATATTTAACATGACAGAGGGTCAGTTTTGTTCTGCAACTGTAATTTGGAAGTTTGAATTTGCATGTTTTTTTGCACATTAAACATCAGAAGCCCAGCCATGTGGGCCTCTATTTAAAAAAAAGGTAGGAATACATTTACCAACTTCTACACTGGGACAGCAGAGGGCAGCACAGGGCAGCATGAGAAGTGAAAACTAACACAGTCCCCCTGCATAATCATCGTCATCCTCAGCTGCAGCAGCAGGAGTCCCGCTGGCGCCCCCTGATGGTGCTGCAGCTGTCTTCTTTTTCCCCCCACCAGGTACTTTGAGGGAGATGGCTAGCTTGGCATACTGAAAGGAAATAAGGATTTATTCTTTCACTGAGCCCCAAATTCATACACTTCCATCTTAAATGCATGTACAGGGCAAACAAAGGAAAGCTTTATGCTTGTCAGTAATACGTCACTCACATCATTGTCCATGTACTTGAGTAAAGGCGAGTTGCATATACGATACACCTGGTCCTCGTCCTGCTCGTCGTACCCCTGCAGCAGTGTTTCCATGGCGATACAATCTTCACTTCCACTGTAACCTGGGAGACTGGAGGAAACAAATGAGAACTTTTTGTGAGGTTCAACATTGTCTGAGTATGAACATGACAAATGACACACAAAAAAAAGGAAAATAGAGGTAGTGATTCATTGGGGGCTGGTTTTGGTACCAGCATGACATTCCCATCAATCAAAACAATGTAAAGACTAAATATACAGCACACTGTAAGCAGCCCTGAGAGTGTCCATACCTGTAACTCTCTCTGACACATTTATCAGCTGCTACGAAGTCCACTCTGTGAAGATGTATTAGAACTTGTGCAGTTGTTTTCTAGAAAATGGAAAACACCAAAAACCAATAATTACTAATAATGAAATACTTCTCTTTTTTTTCTCTTCCCCCAATCAAGGATTATAGTGTGATTTGAACACACTATACTGATAGAGTGTTAGATTAAGTCACGTTAGCCAACTATAACAAGGTGACCTACCTTGAAGCACATAGGAAAGTTCTCAATCTCTTTGTACATGTTCTTCTCTTTCTGAAGCGCTACTGCTGCTTCATCGAGCCTGTTGACAAAACAGGAATAGAGTGATCATTAGGCCAACCAACTGGGCTATGTGGAACAAACATTTCACCAGTAAAGAACCTTGCACACCGGCCAAGTCATGTTTTCTCATTCAAACTATGGAAAATTAGACATTTGTGACCGCTCCAAGAATAAACTGCCAGGATGCAGCAAAACAGCCTGTCTTCAGGCTGTACCGGTCCTGTTTTGTAAACCTGCACCCGCCCGTACCCGCTGTGCTTAAAACCAAACCCGACCCGTTAACTGGCAGCAGCATTAATTAAATACCGTACCCAATCCACTACCGAAACCCAACCCGTACCCAAAGAGGTAATCAAACAACTGTATACACTACGAGTCCAACATCAGCTGAAGTAACCTAGCCTACAAGATGAAAACTTAAGCTATACGTTGTCTGTCTCCAACATCTGTAGATGTGTTACTAAAAAATTATACAGTAGGTCACCCGTCAGGTACACAAACCCGTGCAGGACTCTGCTTCAAAGGCCTTAAATCAAATTTGTCAAATTAACACACATAAAAAGGAACCAAGCCCTACTATAGGCCAGCATCTTGCTGGAGACTGGTGTTAACTTCCTTCCCATCTCCAGTTTGGTTTTACCTTCTTAACCTGACCAGAAGTCTAGAGGCTTTGCCCAGCAGTTCAGATGCCTGGCGCAGTCGGTCCTCATTCTACAGAAAGGAAACAGATGTGTTGGCTTGACAGGAGGCCATAAACAGTAGTTCAACATTAGGAAGAATGATCTTACCTCAAACACGCCAGCTGCCTTCTGATAAAGATCCACAGCCTTCTCCAAGTTGATTGGTTCTATCAGTCTGGAAAAGAAATCTTTTCATTAACCGTTTACTGTGTTTTTTATTTGTTTTTAGACTTGCCTAATTTTATTCAAGACAAAAATACTTATTTTTTTTGCCTGATCAGTGCTTCTTTTACATGTAGGCAATGATAAAGATTTTACATAAAGATACAATTTTTTTTGAAATTTTAATTAAAACTTCTGTTAAACAATATTGTCACAAAGGTCACAACTGTCTTGACTGAAGTCGCAGTCTGTGGTGAATGCTTACAGTATTTCCAATTAGGTCATTTAGCAGAAGCCTTTATGATGTATAAATTATTATGAAGTGATTTACTTTATGTACGTATAAGTATTTAGACGTATCTAGGGGTTAGGTAGCTTGCTCAACGATGCTTACAGAGCTGACTGGGTGTCAAACACCCAGTCCACAGACTACGCCGTCCTCTTATTTGCATGAAATACTGGCTATGTAGGAATTTCACTTTGTTGTAATGCCAGCTTCAGATAAATGTAAAATGTCATAGACTCACTTTCCAGCCCTGTCCAGCGCCATGGCAGCTGTGTCAGGAGTCCCATTCTCCATGTACATCATACAGGCTTTCTCGATCAACTGGATGGCCTCAGGCATTTTCTTTTGTTCCTGTAACAGGGGAAACAATGCATAAGGCTGTGCTCATACAACTTTTAATATATTAAGATATTTAAGATCTCAGTATTACAAGACTCACCTTCATCATCATTCCTGCTTGTTCAATTGCCCTGGAAAATAAACCATTTTTAGATTTATGAATGAGAAACTATCTCTGTAGATAAATTACTTGACTAAATATCATGAGTCATTATTACACATTATTAAAGCAAACTCACTTTGCAGCATGGAAGAGCCTGTGGGACACGTTAAGGAAATTAAAAATATGGATTGCCAGTCTCAGATGTCTTGTTGTGTCAAGTAATAAAGCAAATGTTTAAAAGGATACGTCTTGTTTTCTGTTTGATATTCTGCCTCCTTTAAGTACGCATCTTTCGCCTGTTCAAATTGCTTGGCATTCTTGAAACACACAGCTGGGGACAGGAAAGATAAATTAATGATCAGTAAAAAAAAAAATTGTCATTACGAGGATTTTTAATCTAGAGATAAAATGCTTGTTTTACCTGCTTTGGCGTATTCTGACGCAGCACTGTCATAATCTGGTTTCCACTTTGTGAAACTGGTTTTTATGCTACAATAAATAAATAAATAAATGAAGACAGTGGTATTTACAATAACGCTTCTTCAGACCTCATGTTGTGAAGCCAAAACTGACATTTCAGTATCAATTATTCAGTATCATTATGAATCCGGCCTGCTAGCTGATGCCTGCCTGTTAGCTGAAAAAAGATTATTATTGTATTGACGACGACAGTGGTATACAGTATTTAGTGATACACCCACTGTAATGCGTATATTTGTTATGCCTTCCCTCTGGTCAAAACACTAGAATTGCATTACAAGCAGTACCTGTCATTTCCTGAATGGAAGAAATATTTATTTCTCACCATTTCTCAGCTTTAGCGATGTGCTCATGAGCTTCGTTGATTTTCTGAGCAGCCATGCTGTTGGAAATATCGAGGTCTTTTGGCTGTGGGTAATATTTGTTTAGGTTAACGTTAAGATATGGTTCAAATGTAATATTTTGACCGCGACGATGTTTGGATTAAAAGGAGCTTCTCGGCCGCAACGTCATCATCGTTGCAGACTACGGACGGATGCCTGTGAGGACTTCATGCGCAATTATTTTGGACTGTGACTATATAACTTTAATAGTCGTATCTATAACAATTACAACCATTTAATATTGTAGTTTATCCTTAACTGTATTTATATATTATTAATTATCTAATATTTTGCGTATGATTATTGGTTGTAATTTAATACTATACTGTCTTCTTGATGTTACTGGGCATCATATATCACTGTTACATATACATTTGTATGACTTCAGATAATATTTTTAATAATTACATATATACATATAATATTATATAATATATGGTTTCCTGTTGTATATTTAACATAATGTTTAAAAACTATTGCAGAATACAATTTTGCGGCGGAAGCGGAAATTTGGGATGGCGTGGTTCGTGACATCACCACGGGCTTCTCTAATGGCAGAATAACAAGCGAGTCAGAAACTTTCCCGAACTTCTTCAGAAACAAAACAAACGTGTCAGAGTCTCCTTTATCTTAATTAGAAAATTACTTTATGTATTTGTTTTTCCAAATGTGGGATTATTAATGGATCCGAGATATGATATACCGCGGAGGGCCGGTGTTAGCGGGGGCTCTGCGAACTCGTCCCCCGCTTTGGGGGCTCAGTCGCGCCGCAGAAAGATGCCTCCCAGACCCGCTGACTATAAACTACAAATCATTATAATCGGTTCCCGTGGTGTAGGTAAAACCAGCCTCATGGAGAGATTTACCGACGACACGTTTAGTGAAGCGTGCAAGTCAACCGTAGGTAAGATGATGTAGACTATTTGTGACGGATGTTTTTGTCAACTTTTCAAAGACGGGTCTAGTTTCTGACGAGGATAAGTTGTACCATGGTAATGGTTTAATAATGAGTCCTGTTTCTTTCATACTACTGTACTGTGTAGCGATAATGTATGTTTGTACTTCAAGCATACCATCATCTTTTCACGAGCTGAACCCGGCTTAAACAATCTGTTTTCCAGCGCACACAGTTATAAAATCCCAACAAAAGCAGGCTACACAAGTGCCCTTGCAAGGAGGCTGTGTTTATAGTAAACCTGTAGTTACTGTATCTAGTGGTGGTTGGGCAATAATATGTGGTTGTTGACGACTTCCAGACACTAACAGGACAGCACTAACCTGGAGCAGTTTAGATCTTAATGTATTATCAATTTTAACGTTCTCCACAACGTTGAAGTGTTTGTGACATAGTGTAGCCTACATGGTGTGTAATAACTTAGAATTGATTCGGTATACGTAATATTTAAATGAGAAATGCCGGGCATTTATACTCCAAACTATTAAATGTTTAGCACCGTTCTTGACCCAACTAATTATTGGGGACATATGCGTTATACAGGGGTCATTGCTACATTTTCATGCAGTAGTTTTAAACTCATTCCAGTAGGCCTTAGGGTAAACAACTCCACAACCTAAGCATGGCAGAGTACCCATCCCAAAATAGTCACACACAGGCAGCTGCTATGACAGCCTTCCATTTTGTGTCATTCCTTTGCCACAGATTTCAGGGTGTTTCTGATTTGTGTAGCATTAACATTGTGTTTATTTCTTTAGTGACAGAAAACCTGGTGGGAAAGTACTGTTATTTTTAAATCTCTTGGTTCTTTGGAATAATAAAAAATGCAACATGCATACCTAAGTATACTTATGTCTGTTCATTTATTTTATTTTATTGTATTAAGTGATACCACTGGAATAATAACTTTGAAATGCCTAATTACTGCTTAAGAAATTGTATAATTGCATAATTGTTTTGTCAAATGTCCCCTTTTAATTAAATCAAACGGGCTATATTCCAGGATTAATGTTCTAAATGTGTTCTGCCAACAAAATCTGTTGGCACCATAACTACAAAAAAACCTGATTTTCTCTGCTACACACACAACAATGGGTTATACTGTGTGCTCTCATTCTGCCCATTTTTTGTTTTGTTCTTCCTCGTAGGAGTTGACTTTAAAATCAAGACGGTTGAGCTGAGGGGCATGAAGATCAGACTGCAGATATGGTGAGTTAGCCTACTGGAAGACATCCCTTTAATCTTTCCCATAGTGCATTTCCTCTAGCATTTCCTCTAACAGTTATCTTACATGCTGTGCTAACAAGCGGTGGCATATGGCATGCATTTCAGCTTTTTATACCAGGCTTGTGTCAGTATTTAGACATTTAGGCCCATTTAATGTTGTATTTGAAATACTCATTTGAAGAATGTACTCTCATCACATTGTCAAAATTGATTGGATTAGCCATAGTAACATAATCGGTGTCATTAAACCTTAGACCTACACAAAGACAAATAAGACATTTGTACAGGCCAAATCATATTTTACATTAGCTTCTTTCTTCTGTTCATTATTATAATTAACCTGACAGATAATTCATTTAGAGCAGAAATGTTTGACCACGTGTCTATTATTTCACTTTAATTACATTTCCCTGCTGTCTCCAGAATTACTAAGAGCTACAGAAACTCTTTTTGTTATTATTTCGGCGTGTTTCTTACTTTGTTATAAATATTATGAACAAGTCTTGTGATTTGAGTTAAATAGGCCTTAATTAGAATGAAACCATAAGAAGTTTTGTCCTAGTCTGAGTTTGCATGCTGCCTAATCTTGCAGAACTGCGGGGCAGTGTTCATTGCTTGTGACAATGCCAAGGCAAAATTGGGGCAACTCCATCACTTGTTTTCAATTACACATTTGTCCTGATCACTAACATCCGCCCGCTCTCTCCTACCGCCACCCTTCACCCACCACCCTTGACCTCCTCCCTCCACCCATGACTTGTCACTCCTGCCTGCCGTTTCTGAACGCATCTTGTCTCTTACATTGAACTCGCTCACGTCAAGCTGTCCGGCCGCACCCTCACTTGGGTCCATCACTGCTCCGCCCCTAACACTCCCCTGCCATGTGATGCTGCCCCTCTCTGCTCTGCTACTCATAAGCCTGACTGTGACACACAGGGGGAGGGGGCCGGGCTGGCATGCCAAAGGTATGGTACACTGGAATATGAGTGTAGCGTGTGGAAAAGCAGGTTAATCCTTTATTTATGGTCCTTTATTCTGTCCATGCAGGGACACCGCTGGCCAGGAGAGGTTTAACAGCATCACATCAGCCTACTACAGAGGGGCCAAGGGGATAGTAATTGTATATGACATCACCAAGCAGGAGACCTTCGACGACCTTCCCAAATGGATGAAAATGATAGACAAGGTGAATATTACCGCCACTCTGCTCGTGTTCCACTGAGGCCTTCCTGTGATTGGATTACAGTGGATTATGGTGCTGTATGTGTTCCAACTATTTAAGTAGGTGGCTATTCTACTGTCTGGAAATTTGTCAAGGTTTTTTCTTTGAGAATGTTGTGAATTTAAAAAAACGGAGAAAAGGATCTTTGTTACACTGTGAAATGTACCTGAATGTTGGTTGAAAATGATGCCCGATAACTTTCCCCATACACAGGAAATTTTCTAAAGTATCTTTGCACAAAAACAACAATGAACAATGAAGTTGAATTTTTGTTTATACTTGTTGGAACAGATTTTTAGATTAGTTAGTTTAGTTTAGAGGTCTGATAACTTGCTAACATTCCTCTTCCCTCTCTGTTCTTGTCAGTATGCATCAGAGGAAGCAGAACTTCTCCTGGTAGGAAACAAGTTGGACTGTGAGAAGGACCGCATCATCGGTAGACAGCAGGCAGAGAGGGTGTGTCACACACGATAAATGCACATACACTTACCTAAAGGATTATTAGGAACACCTGTTCAATTTCTCATTAATGCAATTATCTAATCAACCATTCACA
>JAOEHI010000009.1:143916-156292 GCA_025447815.1 Percopsis transmontana
ACTGTTTTGTGTTGGAAGACGTAATAATGTACATGCATTTATTTAGTTTTGTGATTAAAAAGGTTAAGGACAGTAGTAAAATCTAAATGATATATTATATAGACTTATATAGAGGCAGAGGCTATGAACCAGAGCAGATATTCCCACAGAGCATTTGTTGTGTTCACTGTACTGTAAGGCGTTGTCTGTGAAGTACTGCTTATTGGAGTGTGGCCACTCTTTTTCAAGCTTGTTTCTCTTTCTTCATCTTTCCTCTTTTTCCTGTCTCTGAGACTCTCTCTTCCTCTGCTTTCTCAGTCTCTCTCTCAGTCCCTCTCTCTCTCCCACCATGAGACTGCTGATTCAGCAGGTCTCTCTCTCTCACACACACACACACACACACACAATATGCTTGGCACACAGCAGAAACAGAGGCTAATGAATCACAGGTCTGTTTGTGAGACTCAGAATAACAATACAGGTGGACTGCCCTAGGCTTGCTGTCTTATCTCTCTCAGTTAACAGTAAATGTATCATCATATCAAATCATTTTAATTTACCTTAGAATTTAGTGGGAAATAGGTGCATGCATCTATGCTATTGTGCTGCATATTGTGCTGTATACAAAGGCATTTCTATTAAGCTTGTTTTCCATATACATTATATTCTTAAAATAACTATTGATTACTCAGGGGAAATTCAGTAGCCACAGCACCAGAATGGTGCAGAGATACGAATAAAATACAAAAAAAAAAATCAATATACTATTTATATTTATACAATGTATACTATTATAGTAGGTATTTTAAACCTAACCTAACCTAACCATTACCTAATCTTAAATCCTTGATTGGTGCCAGGTGTACGGATAGGTAGTATTTGAGCTGTATGCCAGGCCGCTATATGCCAGGCCGGGAGATTTGTTGCGGGTTAGTGAAAGCACAGTGACAACTCCAGTCAAAGCTTCATTGTGTCGTTTGAAGCATGTTGGCTCTTAGACTGCTGACACAGCCATCTTAACGCAGGATGAAGACTCACGTACAGTACACTCACATTCATCTAATGTACACACAGGCACATTGTGTACGTGTCACTGTACAGGATGATATATAGCCTATGTAAGGCATCGCTATAGCGACCAGCATTAATTGCTATGAGAGTTAGCTCTTTTCCAACGAATGGGCTAGTAAGCATTCAATGGAAACGATGTTGAACAACCGACATCACGGACACTTTTGAGTAACAGGTATTCTACATATGAAGTCGTAAAGACTCAGATAACATACTGACTTGTTGTGGACATTTCTGTGTTTAGGAATATTTTGTAGCTTCATGCACTGAAACACAGTGATGTGTGTTTCCATATGGCAGTGGATGGGTTCTTGGGTCTGGTTCTTGTAAGTTGCTTTGGATAAAAGCGTAAATGTATCCAAAGTGTCTTAAATACCGAGCTGTGTCTGTGGTCTGACCGGACCATTTTGACTCAGCATTAGCAGTGCCCGTTCACAGGGGCCGGCATAATGCTTCCCTGTGCTTCTAAGCGCACGTCTCATTCGCCTGGTTTGCGTTGTCTGGCAGGATAGTCTAGTGGTCTGGGTGTTGGACTCCCAGCCAGAAGGTCGTGGGTTCGAGCCCCAGAGTCGGCCTACCTGTAAGCATCCTTGAGCAAGATGCCTAACCCCTATCTGCTCCATGAAATTGAACAATGTAATTGTAAGTCGCTTTGGATGAAAGCGTCTGCTAAATGCTGTAACTGTAACAGTATCACGTTGTCTCAGTACAGAGCTGGATTGTAATCCTGTAATCAGGGACTTTTATGTCGGAGCTAAGCCCCGCCTGCTCGAGCCCCTCCGCTTCCGGCTAGCAATATTCTCTTGTTTATACAAAGTTTTTAAAATTACTTGTATAAATAATTAATTCGGAACATGTGGCGTGACCATATTGCACCAAATGCGACACTACACTCCCTTGGGTCCTCAGCAACACACCTGTTACGTGTGAAGTCGATTGGGTAAACGGTTCTCAACATAATCGAAATATAAACAGACCGACACACAGAGATTCCCGCCTTTATTAGAGAGATGTTGCCTTACTCTGGAGATACAAAGAACTGTGGACGTTTCTTTTTGTTGACTTAAGATCTTACATAAGTGAAGATTATCTTATCTTATCTTACATACAAAGCAACTTCTCCAAAGCTTTGCTCTTCCAGTCAAATGTTTCACTATAGTTTATCTTGCAGTTTCCCGTAATGATTTTTCCCTGCACCGAATATAGAAAGTGCTCTGCAGAACTATTGACGTCAAGATGGAGGCACCACAGAGTAGCCAGTGTCTGATCACACCATGTTCACATCCGCTGAGGTGGCCTGACCTTGGGATGACCTCAAAGTGTTGCATCCAGTCTGTCTCACTGCCACACACACACGCACACACACACACACACACACATAGGCACACACAAGCACACATGTGCACCATCTGAGGCGCGCACTCTACAGGATTATCTTAACTCAGTTAGCTTTGATTGATTTGAAGTATCCGTGTGCCTGCTAGTCTCTGTACCTCCGTCAGCATGGATTCTCTGTGCCATTTTCAACACTAAATTGAATTGCAACGGCTGTGGATAGTCCACTTTTGGCCAGTACAGCATATACACACGCAGTATATTTAGACTCCATAGCCCTACCGCAGGTGTGCTGTATGATTGATCCCCCTTATAAAAATAACACGGTGCCTTAACGCACGGTGTAGAGGCCCATCTAAAAAGATGGCCACTTTATCCGCATGCTAAAAGCCCTACTGAAATCTTTCAATTAACATCAAGTGAACAGAAGAGCGCGCTCGTCACGTGTGTGCATTTGCATTCATTCAAGTGTGTGTGGCGCATTAATGCGTTTATTGAAACGGATTACAAATGAGATTGGGCTCCCATTAACCCAGAGCTTGCTAATATAATCTGCCTCCAAACATGCAATATGGACTTATCCTCCGGCACTATCTCACAGTGATATGTATTCTGTTTTGCCGGAGTATTAGGAGTCACAACGGTTTTGTCTGCAACCCCTCTCGACAGCCGTGACGACTCCTTTCGTGCTAGTATCCCCAAGAACCCCCCTGCCTTCCCCCCTCCTCTCTGCCGGCCACACCAGGCTTCCCTTTCAATCCCATTAGCGCAGGCAGACGCTGCTGTCCGCACGGCGTTACAGACTTTGAGCGAGACCAGAAATAGGCCAAGCTGTTGAGTGCAGATGCGACGCCAGAAATATACAGTGTTCCCATTCTGCTTCTTGTCAACACTCACACGCCCCGCACCTCCCTCCGATTGGGCTTTCTGTGAGGTCACCCCACGATGTCATCAGTATACGTGCCAGACATGGCCTATAGGGTCTTATGGAAGCGATACAGCACCTCATAATGTCCGCCTCCTTCCCTTTGGGATGATGTGGTCATCGTGTAGTGGCGGTGTGTGTTTCTACTCCGCTACAAAGCTCCTGTGAGCCCCTGGTGCCTTCTGAATGAGGTGGATGTATTCAGCTGAGGAAAATGCTCTCCTGGGATGTGCATTTACACGCATGCATGCCTGGAGCACTCACATACACACACACACTAATGGAATTTCTGACAGCTCCCTGATTATTATGTACAGTAGATAGTTATGGAGTGGACACACACACACACACATGCATATCAGCACACATGTATGTGCATATGCCTTTTTTATTTAAATCATTTTGAGCGCACACTCACTTCTTGTCTTGTCCCATAATCTGCTTGTTTATTTGAAAGCAATGCAATGCATGCTCAAAAAGGGTAACGTCGGGGGGGGGGAGCCTGGAACGGCGCCTCGCCCCTCCCACCGAGATTCGCCGGCATACAGTTCACCCAGCCTCAAGCGCACTCCAACCGCACACCTGTACCCGATAGAGCCCTAATAGCTCATCACCTGCACCTGTGGGGAGTGTATATGTGCGCGGGCTTGGGGTGTCAGACAGGTATGCCCTTGTACAGGTATGACCGTGTATATCTGTTCTGGAATTGAAAGACGCAGAGCGAAGGCTCTTTCTGAAACTGGCTTCGCTCTCGCTCTCGCGCCTGCACTCACCACGCCACATGTTCCAAAAATACAGCTCAAAAAAGGTCAAACACATATTTTTATTTGTCTATTCTAATGTGCACAACCCAGCAAACCCAGCAAGTTTCTATAATAGGAATGCTTCTTCGCAACGCAACACACACTGAGGCTGGCTGGCAGGCCCAGCTGGTGCTGTAGCTGGCCTCACTACTGGTGAGGCTGGAGACACACCCTCTGGGCCACTGGCGGCCTGTGGGAGCTACAGCCATGCAGGCGCTGTGTACCCCCTCCTCCTCTCCTCTCTTCTCCTTCTCTCCTTTGCTCCTTTGTGTGTGTGTGTGTGTGTGTGTGTGTGTGTGTTGTTTGGTGACCAAGCCAACAGATGACTTGAGGACCAGCTTGTGTTGATGGAAGGGCTGTTAATGGAGTTCCATTCAAGCTGCTGGTGTATTTAAATGGTTACCAAACTAACCCATCTGTCACAATTATACACACACACACACACACACACACACAGACAAACCTTATACTGTATGTCATACTTAAGTGCTATACAAATTTAAATGAGATGAATACTTCATCAGATGCTTCACTTGCCATATTAGCTACGGTACATGTTACCTGCATGTTATGTGAGTGTTCGTGCTGGTCGTAGTACATTTGTTTTTGGGTCTCTGCATGACCAGTAAGCAGGGATCCCTGGAGGCTGGTGGTCTGGAGCTCTGAAGAGCTTTACACAAGCTACTCTAATCCGCTGTCTCCCTAGAGAGATTAGCTTTGTCACCAATGCATGGAATTATATCACAACTGCTGTTAGAGATACAGACACACCCCGACTTCAGGTCAGACTGGAAGGCTAGTCTGCAGAGTGGTTAGGCTCAATTGTCTAGACATGCTGCTGTTGTTCATTTGCATTTACATGTATTTTGGACAGGCAGGGAATAGAGCAAGAACTTGATATTCATGATGAAGTTAATGTGTAATGAGAAGCATCTGGTTAAAGAATAATTTTGGTAATATTCATCTTCCTTATATAAAAATAAATAGGGGAGGTAAATATTCGGTCCAAAGCTGAACAATTCTTGTTTTAAGACCTGCCTGACCTGCCTGTTCTATTAAGCAGGGCTTAATACACCACATTGGGAGTTCAATAATATATCAGGCCAGTTCCAAGTCCATTTGTATTTCTCAAAATTATGATTAGACCTATATGGAAATATGGTGGTTTAGTCCATGACTCTTAGCTGTGATTAAGTCAGAAACACGTACACGCTAATGCATCTACAGCATATCACTTAAGTGTCTGTCTGACAGACTCTCACGGGATTCCTCTGCAAGGCACCGCCACTCAAGAAACCTCCTATTCTGTGAGCATGTTTGCATTCAATGTGTAGAGGATTACACCCTGTGATTGTATGAGTGCAGACGTCGAGTTCTGGATCAGTCGCAGACTCTGCACACAGCAGCAGAGGCAACAAGAGGTTGGGCGTGAAGCTTTTCTGCATGTCAGAGATTTAGAGCTGAGTCACGAACAAAACGATGAGAGAAAGATAAAAACATTTACATGAATACATTGTTCATGTACACTAGCGCAGATTATCCTATGATTAACAAAGCAATCAAACCTCTCACCAGCATCCCAAACCCTGAACAGATGACTAACGCTCATGTGTAAATGTAATGCCAGGCTTTGCATATTGTGCACTTTTTGAGTGACAGCACATTTACGTAACTATTACAGACTGTTCTGTTCAAATCCATTTAGCAGAGAATCAAAAAATTAACACAAAAAAAAACCACACAAAAATGTATTGATAACTAGACTAAAGAGCTAACTGAACAACGTAACCATTAAAACTTTTTACCAGCAAATGAAATTACCCATTACATGTTATTGCCATGTTTTGGTGCAGTTTCTAAGGGGGCACTCCCACTTGTCAGCCGGCCACGGAGTGAGTCAGTGTCCGTCTCTGCCCCAGGCTAAACGGACTCCCCCTCATGATTTCCATCTGTCTGGTCTATTTATGTTGCCGCCTGCGCTTCCAATGTAAGAACTTTGTATTGTATTTTATAGAAAACGTGTGAATGAGAACATTTGGCAGTTACTGGTATAATATGTTGGCAGCAACATATTATACCAGTAATGAAGAGTAGAAACAACTCTAAGGCACGTTGGACCTTCACCAGGGTTACATAGGCTTGTTTTGGTCTGAAATTCCTCTCTACTGCTTCTTCTCTACCCCTCCCCCTACAACCTAGTGCACTCTTCTGTTTCAAAACATAAACTGTAAGCAGGGGAGGAAATCGAGAAGTGTACCTTTTAACTAGTGTAGTGAAACCCGAGCAGTCGCAGTCAATTTGTTCAACTAAATGCACATTGGTAATATTGTCAGGATGTGTTTCCTAGCAGGAGGCCTCCCCTTGGCTTTAATGATTATCACAACCTTTAAATAACACCTTCAGGGTAGCAATCTTTTCCTGGGCAAAAGGTTCACACTTGAAATCTCTCTACTCTGCATCAAACCTTATCTGGGGATCACCACAATTACTCGCATGGTAGGGACGTACTTCAGGTCGACTTGAAATGCTTTGGGGGGTACAGAACACAAAAAGGTTGGGAAACACTGAGCTACAGGACAGATTACCCTGTCAGACGAGCAAATGTTGTAGAAACACTGCGTGCCGCTGAATCTGAGGCGGGGTGAGACTTCTACCACACTTAGCTCTGAACTGGATCTATTATGCCCGCACACAAACATTAACACCAATCCCAGATGCCAAGATGTCCCGCTGATCCTAGTATATTCTGAACTTCTGTCCCACACTGGATAATAATAACCACCCAAAAATAACCCCATCACCCCATTCAAAACAACAGTATTCCGCTTCATTCCTGCTATTAGTATCCAGCTATTAATCTTATTCCACCCCTGCTAGAAGATTTACATCCCAGCCAGATGTGACCCTTTGATAGAGGCTATTACAATATAAATCCGACCAGGCCACGTGATCTACAAACTGCATTAAATGCTTCCTTATTTGTCTTAGCTTTGACCTCATGAGGGAGGCCATGTAACACATCCCCACAGATTAATAGTCCTCTTCTATCGGCCACTGCCTGGTAATCATCTGGGACGTTTGTGTACACATGCACTATATTGCACTGCATCTAACATTATCACTGTCAGCACAAGATACACACTGGCAACTTGATGTATGGTATCAATGAGCACTTTTAAAAAGGCCTCTTTTCACTGCGTGTGCTGCAATGGGCTGTTGTGTAATTTTCTCACTGTCTCAAGCAGCGCTGCAGCTCGTCAGCATGGTAATGTTTCAGTGTTGTGTTTTTGTGTACATGTTTCAAATCTCCCCTATGTGATCTTTCCCAGACCGCGCTTAGACGGCGAGGAAGCAGGGAAACATTTAAGGACAAGAAGTCCACGAGTCAGGTGAGAGGTCATACAACAACCCTGTTTTATTGGTGTGGTTCAAAACTGTTTCTCTTCTCTAATGTGTTTTCTTCACCTCCTCCCCACCAGGAGGACAGTTCAGATCTCAGATGTCAGCTCCAGTTTGCCAAGGAGGAGTCCACCCTGATGAGGAAGAAGATGGCGAAGCTCGGTCGCGAGAAGGACGAGCTGGAGCAGGAGCTGCAAAAGTACAAATCAGTCTACGGGGACGTGGACAGCCCCCTGCCGCTTGCCGAATGCACCGGCGGGGGCCCCCACAGCACGCGGGAGGCCGAGCTACGGCTCCGCCTCAAGCTGGTGGAGGAGGAGGCAAACATCTTGGGCAGAAAGATTGTGGAGCTGGAGGTGGAGAATCGCAGCCTGCGGGCGGAGAACGAAGACATCCGCTGTCAGTACGAGCGGGATTGCTTTGGTCGCGAGCCCTTCTCCAGCATGCCCTCGTCGCCCTACGGCGGCGACGCGCTGGAGTCGGCCAGCGAGCTGCGACGCCACCTCCAGTTTGTGGAGGAGGAGGCAGAGCTCCTGCGTCGCTCCATCTCAGAGATCGAGGACCACAACAAGCAGCTGACCTCCGAGCTCAACCGCTTCAAGTTCGGCCCCAGTACCAGCTCCGTGTTGGCCGGGGAGGAGGGCAGCAGCGACGGCGGCGTCTATAAACCGGCGAGCGGGGGGAACAATAACGGCTCTAGCGGTGGGATGATGGTGGAAGAGTTAAAATCAGCCAGGATGCAGATCAACGAGCTGAGTGGAAAGGTGATGAAGCTACAGTATGAAAACCGAGTCCTCATGTCCAACGTCCAGCGCTGCGACCTGGCAGCTCACCTAGGACTGAGAACCGGCAGCCCCCGGGACAGCGATGCAGACAGCGATGCCGGCCGCCGGGAAGCCTCAGAGGAAGAGGAGGCCGGGAGACTTCTCCTCCTCCACCCCAAGAGGGAAGGTCCTGTTGGAGGCGAAAGTGACTCGGAGGACCTGTTTGAGAAAACAGGAACCACCTCAGGGTTCGGCAGCATCAAACCCTCAGACGGCAGCGAGCTGAGTGCCATGGAACTAGCCAATCGGAGGAGAGAGGACCGCGAGTCATTATCCAATGTGAAACGTGAAGCGGAAAGGCTAGGAAAGACGGTGGACCGGCTAATCACAGACACCGATAGTCTAATCTTCGAGGGCAGGGTCCTGGTGACTACCGGAGAAAGCCTAGAGGGAGGGACGACGTCCGGTACCAAACCGGACAGCCAGGCCCTCGACACCATCAACATGCGTATGAAGGCCTTCCGCACTGAGCTCCACATCTTCATGGAGAAGGTGGATCACCTTGGAGAGGGCTTAAGAGACAGGGCAGACGATCTGTCACCTATGCCCAACCTCACCGAGTCCAGCAGCTTCCTGTCAACGGGCACCTCCATGTCCCGAGACTCGCCCATCGGAACTCTGGGGAGGGAGCTGGTGATGGACTTCCAGGTAAGTTCAGACAAAGGACTTTCTGTGATTTGTTTTGTTTATCCCGAGCCCCCATACTGTGTGTGCGCTGACCCCGCTACATCTGGACATTTCTTTGGAGGCTCGCCAGCTAGTACGGCACAAAGCAACGCTTGAAGTCAACTTTATTTTAGTTTTGTTTAGAGCATGCCTTGCTGTACTGTTTAGCATTCTACCTGAGACACACTTCACCTTGATGTTTACAACCATGTATCTCTTCAGGGAAAAGGGCTTTAGTGAAAGGTTGAAGTCAGGATTCATGGCTTTAATACAGTAGCAGAACAAAATGTGGCAGCAAAGTTAATTAAGGAAGGACAGGGCGTGTCCGGTGTTAAGCATTAGAGACCCCGTGGGTATACTTCTAAGATTGGATTTGAATGTTGAATTTGATGTTGAATGTCCAAGTGAGACATCATTAGTAGACCATTACAAGGCGACTAAATGTGATCCTAAGTCAGCAGAGCATGCAAATATATCCAGTATTAATTAATTGCATCATAATAGACACTTTACGGTTCCTACAGTCTGTGTATTTCTTATCCTAATCCTAATAGTGCTTAAAATCAACTGATAACGCCTAGTAGACCAAGACGGTAAAACTCAATAGGTTGTCCGAGCTCCAGTGATAGCCCAGGGTGACACAGAAGTGCCCCTGCCCCACTGCAAGCCACCCAGCTCAGCCACACTGGCACCATGGCTACCCCTGACCCAACCACCCTCATCGCTTCTGCAGCCGCATTTACATCTACATCCCCATGCACCCCCCCATAACCAGCAGCCCCGCCTGCCTCCCTGTACCAGCACCAATGTCTGCAGCTGTCTTGCTTTAAATCAGTCAGGGGAAGGGCCATGGGAGAAAGCTGGAAGTGGGAGTTTAATTGGTGCTGTATTTGGTAGTTAGTTTACTAGTTGATTATAGTTGGATATACATAGTTGTTAGTTAGTTAGATAGTTAGTTAGTTAGTGATAAGCAATTTACATCTGTTTGTATGCTAATGATGATAGGCAGGCAGTTAGTTAGTTTGTTAGGTCTTCTTTTAGAGGAAAAAATTATATATTGTGAGGATTCTTCATAATGAATCGTTTTGTAAATCTTTTTGGGCTGTGGGCCCTTGGTAAAATATGTAGTTGTATGTAGGGTTCTTCCATTCGCCCCAAAGTGTCATTATGTGATGTTAGCATCCTGAAGAAGAGTTTCTCTATACAATATTATTATGACTCATGACATAATGGGCTCTAGTTTCCGGACGGCGGAAACTAACGCTAACGCAGACAATTTCAAAAGCTCCATTTTTCCCAGACAGAGAGCGCACTGCTGTGAAAGGGAATGAGAGGAGCTGATTTGATTGGGCGTTATTGAAGACAGCCCCTACTGATAATTTATTCATTCTAATCCCATCCTTTTACAACTGCTCTGCCTTTGCGCCCCGATTACCACCACCGTCACATGCCACCACCGTCCCTTGTCCCAAAATTAGCAAAAAAGTATTGGCGACACCTTAGATCGACTTGCGCTGTGGACTTGTGCCATGTGCCATGTGCCTTCGCTTGTGCCTTGACAGGGAAACTCGGGCCCAGTATGTTTCGTGTGTGGCCAGCGCATCCCACCAGGCAAACACACATGCATTGGATTGGTCTCTCCGTTGTGTTGCCTGGGCAACAGACCATGGGAACACGTAGCGCTAGCTAAAATAGCCTCTCCTCAATGAACAAACAGCACATGGGTTTAACAACTTTGTGGGAGTTGCCTTGGAAGAACCTTGCTGGCTGGATGCTTTCTTTTTGAGATATACTCAACTTGCTGTTGACATATCAACCTGTTGTGTGTTCTTCCATTATAAATTCATTGTCTCCTCGCTGCATGATTGGACAGACAACATCCTGGATGTCTTTTTTTAATGAGCTACACTGTTGGATAGAACGAAGGGGAAAATAACCGCGCTAATAAATTGCGGAGTTGCAGAAGTGACCTTGCTTTGTAGATATAAGGTGTCTCCATGTTTATCTATCCTATGATTTATTTTGTCTTTGCTTAATTTTCCTGCTTGTAGGGCATCCTTGTTAGACGGAGTTGAGCTGGGTGAATGGGGCTGTGCTAACTGCTGTGCCCTGGACCAATCAGGCCGAAAATGAATAAATAAAAGGGATTTATGTTCAATAATGACTTTATTAAGTCCTAAAGGGTCATTAGGTAGATATATAATTGTTACAAATTGTAAAGAGTCGATGTGAAACCGGAACCAGCGCATTCCATTTCAGAAGTAAAGAAAGCATTCTCCCATAGCGTTTGCTAATAATACAAATTCTAAAAAATATACTACAGGAATATCTACCATTTGTTCATCCAATAATTTTTTAGGGGGGCTTTAATTAACACGTCGCTTACAGGAAACAAGCCAATCAAAAACTCAGCAATTAATTAATACTGTCAATGGCATTACTGTCAATGAAAATACTGACAATTGAATTCACTATTGTAAGTCCTTTGTGATGAAACGTAGCACTAGGCCTAACTCATGGGTGGATACCCATATAGTAGAATAGTACAGTAGGTTATTAGTTTATTAGAAAAATTTTGCATAGTTCAGCCTCAGTGGAACTGAAGCTCGAAAGTGGGGTCCGGACTTCAGATTCCTATAGAAGTTCAGTTAGATGTTGTAGAAAAGTAAGCTACATATTTTTGCGAGTGTCATTAACTTTGCACCATCTTGAAAATTATAAAAATATAAAATTCTACAGTCCACTAATGTCTGAAAACAATACTCTACGTTTTTCATATAGACAACTCGTTTTAGCATTAACGCATCTATGACGTGCACGGCTGTGAACGGGCATGTTAAACAAACTGTCAGCGTGCAAGCTCTCGCTCTGCAATTTATCTCTGCGTTGGTTTCTCTCAGCCGTTGGTTTGGACTCATGTATCCCCCATTGCATGCGCTTCATAACCAGTGTTTTTGCATTCTTTTTCCCCCCGATTCCCTCTCTTTGTTCCTCTTTGTTTCTATCCAGACGTTTCAGCCCATGATTTTGTTCATCCTCATTCTTGTTCTGTTCTCATCTCTCTCATACGCCGTCGTCTTTAAGTTGGTCTTCCTCTTTACGCTTTTCTTCTTATTCTAGTCCGTCCGTTCTTGTTCACACTGTGTAGTGTTTTAGTTAATATTCCCCCACTACCTCTGCTTATATTCTTTACCCATATTTTCAGTTTTGTTTTGTTTTTTATTCCCTCACACTTTCTTTTCTCGCCCCCCCCCCCACAACCCCCCTACCCCCTGGTCTGTCGTCTTCTGTCTGTCTGTCTAAAATCCACTTCACTCACCTTACCCTCCCCCTCCCCCCAAACTGTCACACCCTTTCTCCCCACCCCTCACCTG
>JAOEHI010000009.1:164738-178416 GCA_025447815.1 Percopsis transmontana
ACCTTACCCTCCCCCTCCCCCCAAACTGTCACACCCTTTCTCCCCCCCCCTCACCTGTCAACCTACTGACCCATCCCACCAACCCCCCCCCCCCCCACACACACACACACACCCAAACCCCTCCCCCACAAACCACAAACCACCCCACCCTACCCTGCTACACTCACAGTCCGGTCAGAGGGATGAGCAGGAGTGGTGCCTAGGCCAGGAGCGAGGCATGGAGCCCCAGATCCACACCCAGGGCAGGGGAGCTGCGGGACTCACTAGATACCACAGGCCCCTGGCTTTAAGAGCAGAGGTCAGTGCCTCCCTCCCTACATCTCCCTTCCAGACAGTGGAACCAGACCCTTATAGAGGGCATTTTATATATAGGACATTTGAAGAGTCGTTTTGATTACATAATTAAGTAAATGAGATAATGATAAACATAAAGAGAATAGATTGTGTATGGATTGTCTCCTGAAGTACATTGAGTTTATACCTAAATATTGCCAGAAAAGAGTAAACAAATGATTATTTATTATAAAGGTTGAGGGCAAACAAACATCTTACTTTTATGCAATATGGAATTGGCCTGTGTTAAAGAGGAGACAATAAGCAGTTTTTGGTAAAAGCCTACTGTTCAGCGAGTCACTTCATTCACCTTCTTAACTTTATTTCTCCCTTCCAAAATGTATGATTTACCTTTCTACATTTGTCACTCAACATTTACTAATAATTGTATTCCTTCGGACAAGCACTGTACTGTAGTAGAAGTATTTCAAACTTCAGCATATTCTCAAAGCAAGTGTCTGTCTAAATAAACAGTAAACATGTCCTCTAAAACAGTATGAGACAGCAGCCATGCACTTCTACGTGACTTCTGCTTACACGTGGATGCTCTCTGTAGTGAGCTCAGACACGCCTCAGGCTCGGCTGTCACGACTCAGCAAATCAAAACAAATTAATTTAAATGAATGTATCTCTGTGCAGATATTGGGTACAATAAATCAAGCTAGAGACTTCAGCCATGTTGAAATACACATAGGCTTCATCTGTGTCGTATTCATCAGGGATAATATATGCTGTTCAATATAAAGCATTGCAGAGCAATTCACGGTTGCTGGCTCGTAGCTGTTTTTATAGAGGAATTGCTCCCTGTTATATAATACAGAATGATGTGGGAAATATGAATGAATGGTAAAGCCTCTTGAATGTGGCAGGATTAGCACTGTGCTGTAGGCCTGTGTGGTTTGCATTTGACATTGGGATGAGATGGAGGTGATCCTGAGATGCACACTGAACAGCTCGCCTTACAGCAGGAGGGCACAGCGAGAGCACAGATCACACAACACCGTGGCAGTTGCAATATCGGTGACAGACATTTTTAAATCAAGTCTGTAATTAGTTTATTTGTTGTTAACGGTGCTTGAGAGGTGTTCCGCAGGCAGCTTTGCATTACATTCAAACCAGCATTAGCATTTCATTTCTCCCATGCACATTTTTAGACAAATGTTTAGAGAAAATGTTATGTAACAAAATCCTGCATCCATATTTATCACAGATAATTATAGCATAAATACCATACTCAACTTATAATGCTGTGATGTTTTGTCACTTTGCCTAAGTAGTACATCAACTGTCCCAGTACAATGATAGCATCAGTCTGGTAGTATCGTGTGCAGGCCTTACTAATTATGGGTCATTCAGAAATGAATGGCTGCCCTTGAAGAATGGGTTATCTAGTATGGTTAGATACAATTTGATGTTGTTGAATATAGGAATAATTTGTTAAGTTTTGCATTATTAAATTACCATTCCCTGAGTCTTTGCAAGATAAGTTGTGATGGATTTTTCTTTTTATGAGGCTTGCTCTCATTGGTAATGTTGGTTTTAAGTCTCAATCAGTTTTGCTTTGAAATTTGAAGAGGGACAAATTACTGGTATTTGAAATGTTGGTTCTTATAAAGGCTTTACTACGGCCCGCAATAAGCCTTCAATAAAGCCCTTATCAGTGCTGCATAAATATGCTGAAGCACAGCAATATAGCATCAGTGCTGAGTGTGTCAACACTGACAAAACCTACTGCATCAAATGAGATGTCAAACCTTGCTCCTCAAAAGATGCACCGCACCACCACGCGACCTAGTTATTTATGTTTCATCGCATATTTATGTAAAGATGAACTAAAGTCTTTATTGAAGGCTTGTCAATAAATGAAGGAACTGTCTTTATAGTGTATGTGTTGGACATACACAAGTATGTGTATGATTAGCTCATACTGGGAGCTGTGAGAGTCACTGTGTAACTGTGGTGTTGTGGGTCCAGCTCCGGGACACGTTGGGTTCTGAGATCCAGTTCCGCCTGAGTTCTGATCATGAGCGCAGGCTGAGAGCGGCACAGGAGGAGGTGATTGGTCCGCTACCTCAGGTACCGCACCTCACGTAATGATACTAGATCTTCTACGCTGTGCATGTGGGTAAAGCATATTCAATTGTACATTTTACTAAAGCTACTAAAATGATACACCCCAAAAACAATTAAACACCAACACGGAGAAATAGAATAAAAGTAGCTAGACTCCAATATCCCTGAATGTTTAAATAATAATATATTCTTTAAATGGACTTTTCTCATTTTGTGTCTTGAAATTGTCCTTTTTTCGGTTGAAATCCCTACCCCTCCCCATACACAGTTGTGTTTCAATACAGTGAACTGGGGGGAACATTTGGTGTTCTGTGGGTGCTATAATGCACCCAAGGAGTGTACCTATAATGAAGTCCATTTGATTGATGGACGTCCTCCCCCTGTTGCCCATCAACAGGAGGAGTCCCACCGCGGAGGTCTGGAGCTACAGGGTCTGCAGGGCCCCGAGACGCCCTGGGCCCAGGAGAGAGCCATGCTCCAGCAGGAGGTCCGTCTCTTCAGGCACAACACCATCATCTTCTACATGAAGCTGCGCTGGATGCTCATCCACTGGAGGCTCGGACGCAGGGCCGACCCCGGCGACGACGGCTCTCACCCCGAGGTGAACCACACAGTCTGAACTGCTGGGTCAAGAATTACTCAATAGTTAAGTTGCCTGACCAGCGGATACTGCGAACGAGGGGTTCATTTATGGTGAATGTCGAGCGCGAGGACTTGATGTTTTGGTATACCTAGCAAGTGAGGATTGTACCTTGTAACGTTTTGTTTATAAAAAATCTGAATCGCTTGTTTTACACAATGATTTTTTAGATAGAAATTTTGGCTAAAGGACATGACAGATTTCAAAATTTGCCCAGCGTTTTCAGTTCCCTTCAGACAACACAACTGACAACACACAACTGGAAAAACTGGAACTTTAAAACAAATGTGAAGGTAGTGGACTACCTAAAGAAAGAACAATAGATGGATGGATAGATGGATGACATATGTCTTTATATGTTCCAGTTTGAGAAGTTGGAGGGGATTCCAGAGCTGGGGGTCATTATGGAGATGGAGGGTGAAGCGGAGAAAGAAGACAAAATGTGTACTTCACAAACCCCGGGGGACATCCCAGACCCCATGCCTGCCACCGCCCTTCCATCCCCTGAGCGAATACAGCATCAGAGACAGGTACTCACATGTTAAAATTGAAGGTCCCAGTTTTGAATGGGTTCACAGATGCTCTGTCTATAACACTTTATCTACAACAACAATCTACAAGAACTGCATTAACCTGCCATAAGTTTTTAAACTCCCATTGAATACAAACTAATTTTTGGCATCTATTCATCACCACTGCACAGTATGCAAATGAGAATGACGACCTAGATAGCTGTGTAACAGTAATTATGGTGAACACGCTGTGTTTTATACATGTTCTTCACAACAAAGCCAGGGAACTACAGTATGTGAAACGTAAAAGGCACAAAGGGCACTGTGTTTTCAACTGACTCTACTGGACAGTATTGTCTGGAAGGCTGAATGGAAAGGACATTTCAGAAAATAACACTACTCCGAGACTGTAGCATTTTCTACTGTGAATAGCTCTGTGTGGTCCACTTAGACGCTCTGTTTCTGTAAGAATAAAGAACAGGGACAAGTATTTTAGGTTAAATGCATTATTGAGCAGCCATAATGTGTTCTAGCTTGTCGAGTGTTTTGATTTAAGTTTGACAAAATACAGTTTGTAGAATGATCTGAGATATTTCTGAGAATGATCTGAGAAATATAGTCTAAACTAATACAAACAGGCATTTTTACATCCCTGCCTCGCAGACAATATTAGGATTAATGCACAGGGGGGAAAAGTCCACATTTGGCTCAGTAAGCATTTACTTCTTGTACAGCAGAGCCAGGTTTGCAGAGATGGTAAGTCCTGCAGCCAGTGTGAGCTTTTCCCTCTTTACATCACTTAAATGTAACCTCTCAGTGCTCCGTCTTAAGTTTTATCCCACTTTGTCACTGCAGACAGAGCTATGATATCTCTAGATAAGGTTAAACACACCTTTTATGACTCACTTCCTCCTGCGGCTTGGAGACAGACCATGTCTACCATCTAGACTAGATAGTATGTAGTATAGTAAGTGAACCGGGGGCAGGATAGTCTAGGTGGTCTAGGTGTTGGACTCCTAGCCACAAGGTTGTGGGTTCAATCCCCGGTGGTGGCCTACCTGTAAGCATCCTTGAGCAAGATTCCTAACCCCTATCTACTCCATGTAATAGCACCATGTGATTGTAAGTCGCTTTGGATAAAAACGTCCGCTAAATGACCTCATTCTAATTGAATTGTATGTAGTGTACAGTATGAGGACAGACAGACAGACGGACTGCCAGGGATCAGTGTAAAGTACCTAAAGAACCAGACAGACAAGACCTACTGACCTCCAGCCTGTCTGGCCCCCCCTTGGTGAGACAGGCTCATCGGACAGACAGAGAGGCCAGATGAAGCTACCATGTTGTGTACATGTGTCCTTGCTGACGTGAGGTGTCTCTCTGCAGCTGGGGGAGAACCGCAGGATGCTGCACGCCCTCCGTACGCTCCTGGAGGAGTTCCGCGGGGAGCTCCGGGACGAGGAGACACGACGCACGCAGCTGCAGCAGGCCTACGCTAACGACAAGGCAGCCTGGGAGGTCAAATGGGCAGAGATGAGGTGCCAGGTGGCCCAGGTACAGACGGCGTCAAGTGTTGACTGAAAAGATGTCTGGGTCTAGCTTTCAATGTCACACACACACTCACTGACCACTGATCATATAATAACAATAACAGGCATAAACACCAATTAAAACGTGCACATTTTTTTTAAATATCCTAAAGGATCTTGTTTGTCGTTAGTTTCATTAGATTTAATTTAAAAAATGCAAAAAAAATGTGAGAAATCATTTGAGGGAGAAGATGAGTATTTCACCTGTTATACAAGAGCTCCACGAATACTCTAGTCTTAGCAGTGTTTACATGGTTGGTGTGTCTTCACGGTGCCCAATCCGCTAGAGGGGCTGTATTAAGCTCTATTTAATTAGTTCCCTCTGATAATAGAAGACAGAGCTCTTTCATGTTCGGCTGTGCTCAGTTTTGACATCAAGACACCACAAGAACACTCTAAATTACTTTTTATTCATGAGAATGAAAGTGCACATTTTACTACGTCTTGTAATAGTTACACTTTTAGGACCTCTTGATTTGATCTCAAGCTGTGTATTTGTCATATGAATACACTAATAGGGACTTGATTAATATTGTTGATTTCTTCTTAGATCGGGCACCCATGCTCACCCAGCATGCTCTCTTTCAGTCACTGGCAGCATGCGAGGCTTCTTAAATTACTGTATATATTTATAATAAGTGATATCTTGGCTCTAACATTCAGTCGCCAGCTATTACTTCTCAGTTCATATTTCCCACAGAAATGAGTTGTAATCAGGCCATTTAAAAGCCATTTTAACAGCATATTAAACAAATGCTCATATCCATTTGAATGGGAATTATGTAAACGAATGTTTGAGTGGAGCTGTGAATCAGGCATGTCAAGTAGCAGATCGCTGCTCTGCATTGTGCCATTCTACAACAGGATCAAACCCCTCTGCTTCACAGATGCATTACCAATCATAAATCTGCCAGGAAGGAAAGGGGTTCTCTCTCCTTCTTTGCTTTGATGTTTTCTGCTATTCTCCCAAAAGGATCTCCCATATTTACATCTTCAGCCATGAGACATGGTTTGAAATACAAATACGTGTGCCCACGGTCCCCTTTCAATCTCCTGTTGTGTTACCTAGAAATACAAATATTGGATCAGGACTGAATACAAATTTCAAACTCTAAATTCATAAAGGACATACCTTTTATAAATACCAGAAGGCCCAGATCAGATGCCTTACTGTGTACTTCAACTTTTCTTTTAGCTTAAAGGAATACTTCACCCAAAGACAAAAGCTGGTGTATGAATTACTCATCCTTCTCAGTCTGGAATACTGGAAGAAAAAATCTTCTCCTCACATCCCTTCACAGAGAATGAAGCTGTAATATTTTTTCTAAAACAATGGAGTTGATAGGGAATCAACATTTGGAGAAAAGATTGATCCCCTATCAACTCCTACTGTATTCATAATGTATGAATTACAAGGAATGAATACCTCAAAACTAGTTTATAGTTTATTATTTAAGGTATTCCCTTAAACTAAAAACTATGATCTTTGGTTTCATTTAATGGTTTTGACACTGGTACTGATAATGCAGCACAGTTGTTAAAGATGTACTCCTCCATTGCATTGTAGCACCTACAGAACCCCAAATGTCCTGCCCAGCTTACAGGTTATGTTTAAAACCCAACTGTGCCCAAACGTGACACGTGGCTGTAGGGGGAGTGGTAGAGAGATGAGCCTATGAGCTCTGTAGGGAGGAGTAGAGAGAAGTGTCAGCCACTCAGCACTTAGGAGAGGCACGCGTTTCAAACCAAAACAACAGCATTGTTGTAACACAGACGATGTTTGGCTAACCGCAATGCTAACTTGATATTTTTTTGTCTGTTCCACTTGACCAGTTGGAGGAGGTGAGGAGGGCGGTGCAGGGAGGAGACAGCGGCGTGGTGGACGACCCCGAGTGGACCTTCAGGCTGGAGCGCGAGGAGCACCAGCGCCTCCTGGCGGAGAGCCACAGCACCTCCCTGGACCTGCGCTGGAAGCTGCAGCACGGCGAGACCAGGTGGAGCTGCGAGAGGGCGGAGCTAGTGGAGCGCTTCGACCACGAGAGGCAGGAGTGGGTCGGCAGCATGAGAGAGCTCCACCGCAAGATGGAGAGGGTGAGACACATAACTGTACACGCACCATTTGTAAAACACAGGAAATGCATCTTAGCTAAAGAGATGGATACAATAAACAGATAATGATTTTGAAAAGGGCCCAACCTGAACAGTTCATATATGTCCATTTTTTGTTGCCATTATACACAGGCAGGAGTGAAACGTACGCAGACAAAACCGTTTTTCCATTCCATATTTGTGGTTGAGTTTGTTGTTTATTGCATAGCAAGCAGTTGTACAAAGAGTTGAACATACCCTGTTTGTTTCCTATATATTCTATTGTTGCAAGTTGTAGCATGCTGGTTTGTTCTGAACTCCCCATACCTGAACTCTCCATTTCCTATATCCAACAAATAATAACAAATGCAAACAAAAGGACACAAATAGCTCCTACACAATGGATGGGACATAAAATATAAGTAATGCTATCTAAACAGCTGTAAAAACGCTGTAAAAAGGATATATTGCTCCTTTACCTTGCTTCCTTAAAACAGTAGTTTGAAATTATTTAAATTCCTTCTGTTTCTGGCGAGGTATTTACATATTTTGTGTATACATGCATAATACCTAGCAGAGTTATCATTTCACATCCAATCACGATAAAATACCCAGTTTGAGAATTGTATTTGGACACAAATTGAGAACGCGATTGGACAAAGCACATGCCCCATTAGCCCCTGTTGTTGTGTGCACCGTGTTGGTAAACATATATCTTAACTATACCTAGAGAGAGAGAGAGAGAGAGAGAGGGAGTAAAATATTGTTAGAGAGGGTCGATGTTCGAGTTCGATGTAAATTGACACACCATGTCATACAGATTTCTTCAAGCCTTTGAAGGTTAAAAAGGGTAATTTTTGAGCACATTTTGAGTCGGTCCGACTGAGTTCAGGTGGGTTTTCTATCCGAGTCGTCCTTAATCTCTGAAAGGAGAGACCAGAGAGAGAATGAGGGATAAGATGGATAGAGGACCAGTAGGTAGGGGAGATTAAATAAGAGAATGAACAAAGAAGAAAGACTAGAGGATAAGAATAAACAGGTCAAGACAGACAGGATAAGAGAGGTTACAAGTTTAAAAATTCCTGATAAGCCGCTTTGACCAGAAGAGGTTAGTCACAAAGTGCTTCAGGGAGCAACAGAGGACATAGAGACAGATAATACCAAGAATCAAACAATACGTCGCAATTTCAACATGTGTGTGTGTGTGTGTGTGTGTGTGTGTGTGTGTGTGTGTGTGTGCCAGGACAGTTAGCAATACAGTTGGCAATACCCGATTGAAAATAGAACGAGAGAGAGACAGGGTAATGAGGAGAAAGGAGAGCAGATGAAAGCCCATCCGACGACCTTCATCCCTGTTTGTTACTGTAGTTGGACAGCACTCTGGTCACGTATGATGAATATGTAGGATTCATGAATAATTGATGCCCTGGACGGATTTTAATTAGCCCAACTGCTCTGTTCCACCATGCTGTAATGCAGTGTTTCTTGTACTGTTCGACCCATAACCCCAATAAAGAGGAGGTTCATCTAAATATGTTGGCATGTTTTATATCATCAAATCAGAGTAGAACATTTTTAAAAACTGTAGAAATGTAATGTAAATCTGAAGTAATGAACAAAATAATTTCAAAATCTTGTAGCAGTGCACTCAGGGTAGGAGGCTGGAGCATTAATAAGGAGTGTGAAGTTATCAATGCATTCATTAGGGGCAGTGATCGCTATAAGACTGTGGGAACAGTGTTCACAAACCTGCTGATGCAGCAACAAATCAGCACACACTTTCAACCCACTGTAAAACGCAACTCCACATACAGGCCACATACAGGCAAGGTATTAAAGCTGCACACCCCTCTCACTTGTATTGACGTGCTTTTGAACAAGGCACTTATACTTATAATTCGATAATTAGGATAATTCCGACCAGTAATCCACTTCCTTGTTTGTAAATGAAAGATAAATGAAAGTGTGTCTTGATTGATTTGCCTGTCATTCCTGCTACACCTACATCTGGGTTCACTCAGGGCAGAGTGGCATGGTTCATGAGCTGGTTCCATGTTATGCATCGTCTCCTTTCATTACCAAACACGCTGCTCTGTATATCTATTTACTAACAACCAGTGGGGGAAATGGGTTGGTATTTCGTAATGAAAATGAAACCACTCGAGCGCACAAATGTGCACCAGAAACATGATGCACACTGCTTTATACAGCAGTTCCATTCTCAGGCAGTATGGCTCTGTCTTCTAGTTTCTAGTTTGTCATGGGTAGATAAAATAATAATACAACTCGACCATACAGTGCCTAGGTAATATTTCCGTATGTCTTCCCCGCAGATGCAGAGGGAGCTGAACACCCGCCGGGGCGAGGGTCCTGAGGTCAAGGACAATGTCTCGGGCCACAGGGGCGTCTTCTCCCCCCAGGAGAGCCCCTGCAGCGCCCCCCGGTCCCCCCGCTCCCCGCGCTCGTCCCGTGGCCCCGCCCCGGTCCCCACGACGCGCTCCCACTCGGACTCCGACGCCATGGCGGAAGACCAGGGGGCCGCGGTGAGGCTGAGGGGCCCAGCGGAGAGCTTGTTCCTGGACGCGCTGTCTCTGGACCCCCTGAGCGGCCTGGAGGTTCCTCCCCCCTCCAGACTGGAGCGTGACAAGAGGTTCCCCTGCATGAAGGAGGTAGGAACACTCAACTGTGGATCAGTGCTGATTCTCATGTCCCCGTAGCAGTCCACATTTATAGAGCTTATAAAGTAAGCTTATAAGGTTAGCATGGTCCTGGAGAGGAGCATAGACTGTATATGTCTGGATATGACTGGATATGACTGGATATACTGTAAACGGGTTTCTGAAAAGACGTTTTAAAGCGTTTTAAAGTGCCTCCATTAGGAGGATCTTAACTTAAACACACCCATAATTTCACATATAACAGTTGTCAGTTATGTACTGAGCATTAGCAGTTAGAACTAATCTTTGATTAGTTAGAACTAATCTTTGATTCGCTTTCACGCCAGTTGGAGTCATTATTTGTATGTCGCGGATATTCATTTAGAACAAACATTTGTCCTATAAATATATGCATTTAAATTATTTTTGTTTTATCTGTAAAATATACTGCTGTGTGTTTGTCTTTCAGGCGCTGAATGAGATCTCGGAGCGAGAGAGTCCCCCTGTGTTCCCAGAGGACGAGCTTGGCGGAGGGAATCTGCTCAGGTAACTTCATTAAAACACTGACAAAGTCCAAACAACGCGTGTTCCACAAAAGCTACTGCATTTTCATAAATGCTAAAATCAAACAGTCAACGTACAGTACCTGCAAGTTCTAACATAAAGCCGCCAGCTGCATTTGGGTGGCACAAGCATAGAAATCTTTTGGCAGAACGGATGTGTGTGTGTGCGTGTGCGTGTGCGTGCGCGTGCGTGTGTGTGTGTGTGTGTGTGTGTGAAAAAAATGCTCTTTCAAGAGAAGTTATGATCCAACTCAACATTCTGTTGAATAATTCACCACCTTTTAAAGCGATGAAACCTTTCCTGTCTAGAAAACACACAAGGAGCTTGTCTCTTTCAGAGCTGCTGCCGCCTGTATAATTTTTCAGTAGTGCGATAACTGTTGCCTTGATGTTGATGCAGTGTGTGTGTGTGTGTGTGTGTGTGTGTGTGTGTGTGTGTGTGTGTGTGTGTGTGTGTGTCCTGTCCCCAGAGCGAAGTCGGTGTGCTCCATGAGCGACTTCCAGCGCTTGATGGACAGCTCGCCGTTCCTGCCCGACAAGACTCGCCACGGCGACCGAGGCAGGGAGGACGTCACCCCTCCCCTCTCCCCGGACGACCTCAAGTACATTGAGGAGTTCAACAACAAGGGCTGGGACTTCCCGCCCCCCCCTACCGCCGGCCCGGGCCCCTGGGCGGACCGACCGCCCGAGCCCCTCCCCGACTCCTTCCAGCCTGCCTCCTGGTTCCTGACCACCAGCGCCACCCTGACCACCAGCACCCTGAGCAGCCCCGAGCACTGCCACAGGTCCCCGCTGAGGGGCAACGGAGCGGGGGGGGCGGCAGGGCTGGGGGCGGCAGGGCTGGGGGCGGAGCACTGCGGAGTCCACGTCCTCCACAGCCCCACCCGACCCGCGCCGGCGGAACGCACCTCCACGCCAGAACCCGACTTCCTCTACGCCAAAGGGGCCACGGGCAGGGGTGGAGGGGGGGAAGGAGCCGGGGCCGCGGGGCCCGACGACGTGTTCGGCGGGGGGAGGTGGCCGTGCGGCCTCCTGGAGGCCGGGGGGCTGCGGACCCCGCCCAGCCAGCCTCCCATCTGCCCCACGGTGGGCTACGCCTCCCCTCTGGACCTGCAGCTCTCCAGGAACCTGAGCGACGACATGAAGGAGGTGGCCTTCTCCGTGAGGAACGCCATCCGCTCCCCGCCGGGCCCGGCGGTCCGAGACACGGCCTGCCAGACCAACGGCTTCACCACGCGGGGCACGCAGACCACGCAGACCATCAGCGTGGGTCTGCAGACGGACGTGCTGAGGACCCTGAGCAGTAGCCCCCATCGCTGCCTCACCCCTAAAGGCGGGGGCTCCACTCCCATCTCCTCCCCCTCCCGCAGCCTGAGGAAGGTCCAGTACTCCCCCGTCGTCCAGAACAAGTTTGAGCGGCCGTGCTGCTCGCCCAAGTACGGCTCGCCCAAGCTCCAGCGCAAGCTGTCCACCTCCGGCAAGGCGGAGCTGCCGGGCCCCAGCCGGAGCCCCGCCCCCACCACGCCCCAGAAGGGCAACAGCGAGTCGGCCTGGGCGCGTTCCACCACCACCCGCGACAGCCCCGTCCACACCACCATCAACGACGGCCTCTCCAGCCTCTTCAACATTATCGACCACACGCCCATCACCTACGACCCGCTGCAGAAGTTCAACAAGTCCCCCAGCCGCTCCCGGCCCCCTCCGCCCGCCCCCTCCGAGCCTAGCCCCGTCCACGGCGCGCCCAACTCAGACCCCAAGTCCGTGGGCGCCGTGCAGGACTTCTTGAGGACTGCCAGGGGGCGCTCCCCCAGCCCCGTGCGGCTGGTCGTGGAGGCGCAGGGGGACAAAGCGCAGGAGGTGGTTAGCATACGGCAGGACCTGTCCGCTCCTCCGGGCTACACGCTGGCGGAGAACACCGCTCGCATCCTCAACAAGAAGCTGATGGAGCAGGGCTTCAGGGACGAGAGGAGGCTTCAGCCTGGAGGGCCGACCAACCCCAGCAGGGACGGCTCAGACAGAGGACAGTCTGTATGTATGGAGGTAAATATACACTGTTCGCTTCACCCTAGAGGAAAGCAGCTGTACAATGTTTTCTTATCGATTATAAAAAAACAGACTACATATAATACCTAAGATAGTGTTTCATATTTGTAAATCATTTCTGCCCCCCCATCTCACAGCGCCCTGGGAGGTCTTCACACTCCCGTTGAGTACTACTGAGCTATCTGAAGGGGGAGGGGGGCTATAGTCTATGATAGGACCATATTTATAAGAAAAGGAGATGATGTTGTTGTGAAGATAAACAGGGGGTCTGTAGGTCACAGCATAACAGCTATTGTTCATGTTTCTCTCCTCAGATTGAAAGCACTGACTGATGTGATGGTAAAGTTAAAATATTACTGTTTCTGACTAGAATTCATACTGCAGCTTTCCTTCACTATAGAGGTTCTTTTAATTCTTCTCCACTTTCTTGTTGCTTGGCTATTATTACCTCTGTGTTTGAGCCACTACTGAGGCCCCTTGAAACATGATTTATGCTTTCACTGGTACTGTACTTAGTGAGTTAGTCATTTTAGGTAGTAATGTTATATGTTAATGTAATAATGATTTATGAGCAAATTATAAAAAATAATTACAGTTTTTAGCGCTAGTAAACACTTCATTCTTCTGAATAGGAAAATATTAACTTGATAAACAGAAAAACATTGGGCAACATTGCTGACCACGTGTTGATGAACTATCTCTTAGCAACTGCTACCATCCCAGATGGATAGTTAGGGTCATTGTAATAATAGTCAGAAGATGGATGGTTTGGGAAGTCACTAAGCTGTAGATTAAAGCAACGCACCATCATCTCACACCAGTTGTCTGATATGTACTGTACAGTATCATTAATATTTAGCCTACTGCTGTTCAGTTCGTTTAGACTTTTTGAACTGAACAGCATTAGGTTATTGGTTTGTCTTCATATTGAAGGTACTCTTGTTGTTTTAGCCGTCCAGTAAGCTGTGCTGTGATTTTCATGAATGATAGTCACGGCTTAAACACAGTGGGTCCTAGCTTCCGGGTCAAGACGCAAGCGGAGGCGCACGGCGCAAGTCGACCTAAATACTTTTTTGTGATGTAATCGGGCGCAACTGCGGCGGAGTTTTAAAAGGGTTGGATTAGAATGAATAAATGATCAGTAGGAGTGGTGGGGGCTGTCTTCAATTACGGCCAATCA
>JAOEHI010000009.1:178516-197682 GCA_025447815.1 Percopsis transmontana
TTACTTTACATTTTAATTGGAATTCCCTGCCCCAACAACTTAACAGGAGACCCATAACAATTACATTTAGGTCATTTAGCAGGACTTACAATTACATGGTGCTATTGCATAGAGCAGGTAAGGGTTAGGAATCTTGCTCAAGGATGCTTACAGGTAGGCCAAATCTGGGGCTTGAAGTAGGGAGTCTAGACCACTAGACTATCCTGCCCCATAACCTAACCATAACAGTATAACTATGAGGTTGTTTGTTATATAATAATTTCCTAAAAGTCATGTGTCACAACGCCGTTAGTTTTAAAGTTTTTCTTTGCTTTATGCTTCTTACAATACCAATTCAAGTCAAAAACTACACAAAAGAATCACTACACGGGTTTGTGATTCTGGACTATTTAATCTATATCGCGATACAATATCTTTATAGTCCTTACACTTCCAAATACCATGACACGTCAGCTTATGTCGCCCACCTGTAGTGCTGTACTACTATATTAGTCTCCTTTTGACCACATAACAGATACGTGGTTGAGAGTAGGCCAATGATGTCAGCAGGCTCTGGGAAACTTTCTTTAGAGCCTGAACAATTTGAGTCCCTAAGCCTGTTACTCATGCTGACTTGCCTTGCCGTTTCCTTCCTCGCACTCATGTTTAAGGTCTTTCAAATAAATTGGCTGGCTCTTTTCATTACTGACACACAATACTAGTAGCAGTTTATGCTGGCAGTGAAAGGCTTGGGCTTGGAGTTTTTCTCTGCGATTCAAGTAAAGGATTCAAATAAGTACCAATATCTTTTCAGGGATTACCCCAGTGGTTCTTGCTCTGGGGTTTTAAGAAATTAAGGGGTCATGGCATGATTCATGCTTTTGTAAACTAGTTTTAATAAATTCAAGAAAATAAAAATAAAAATTTTAGTGGTGCTGATAGTTTTTTGTGTTTATACGTTATGTCTATAGCATTTTATATGCTGTGGCTTTAAAGTTTGACAACCGCGTGCGGCGTGGTTTGTTTTTCACAATTTCAAACATAATATTCATCCGCGTCGTGTTCCGTTTCTCAGGCTCACAATGAATCTACTGCGCTGCATCTGTCGCAGCTAGTCCAGCGCCGCACCATGGCCAAACCTGGGAGCGACCGAGATGGCGCCATGGTGGACAAACAGGGGGGGAAGAAGGTATGTCTTTCTCTCACACCCAAGTGCCAAGAGATGGTGTTAAACTATCGGCCTCCTCTTTCTAGTCTGATTTTAACTGAAAGATACTGTATATACAATATGTAAGGGTCGTATTAGGAGTTCCCTCAATATAACAAATTAAGGTATGTGTAAGATAAATGATGTGTGGTTGAGTAGGTAACACGTTGGCTGATTTTGTTTTTATTGCCTCGCAGCAACAAATTCTATACTATACATTGAAGAGCCGAAATGTTAGCCCCTGTAATGTGTCTTTATTAAAGTTCACAGCAAATAGCTTATGTAAGTCCACCTTTGTTTTTGCTTTGAATGCTTTTGGTGATCCGCTTTTTTGCACCTTGGGACCCTTTTATAGTCTCAATTATGTGTATTTGTTATAATGCTTTATACTGTACATGTCTGTGAGGTAACTTATGTCATATTAAATCCTCACACATCAGAGGAACAGTTCTATATTTTTAATGTACACACACACAGTGACAGGGCACTCGCTTCCAGAGCTGCTAGTCTTAATCCCAGTTGAGTATTGCATGGCAATAAGGTATCTTGTCTTTCCATGTGTCTCAGCCTTTGACTGTGGAAACATCGCATTAAATGCTACATGACTATTATCATGACAAGCTATTCTGCGGTTGTCTAAGATTAGGCTACACTTGTAAAAATACATGGATTTGGTGGGAAGCGACTCGCATGTTGTCTCTTGTATTGTCACTACTTAGCACAGCTGCTGTAAGTCTGCCAAGAAAACTTTAGTCACCTATATTTTTACTTCTGACCTTTTACAGCCTTAACAACAACTTGACAGTCTTGTGAATAATGAAGACATTGTAACTGAGTTAATAACGTGCCAAATACGTGAAACGGCTCAAGTTCCACGCCAACTGTGGGACCTGTTGTTGAACTTGTCATTGAGAAAGACACCGAACCGGTTCAATCATTGCTGAGCAGTAAAAACGTAATGATTTGCATATGGCAAGACCAAACTAAAAGATGACTGACTCATTCATCGCTGTCTGTAACTTGAGCATCTGAACTAGCAAACTTTGTTCATTTCCTGAAATGTTACGCTCTTGCTCAAGCCGGCCCTGTTGCATCTCGGTATAGTCACTCACTCTCATCACTGTCTTGTTCAGACACAAACAGCCACTGTGCTCCAGTAAAAGTGTGTGTGTGTGTGTGTGTGTGTCTCTCTCTCTCTCCCTTATGGGTCATATGCTTGTGTTCTGACAGAGCAAAGACAAGCTGTCCCCGTTCACCAAGACTCCTAAACTGGACCGAGGTGACCTCCTGGGGAAGGAAGGAAAGGCCAAGTCTTCCATGAAGCGCAAGCTCTCCTTCACAACCAGCCCGCCCCGGACAGAGGAGCGAGACTCAGACACAGGTAAGAGTTACCCCCCCTACAGACATTCTCCTGGCTCCCTGCCACGTCGCTTCACTGCCCCCTTGTGGCTCGCTGTCAGACTGCTCCTTTTGGGGTCAGTCGCAATGCCAGATGCTGTTTATGTGCCTCGTATTAGGACCTGTCTGACTCTGACGTGAGCTATGACCCCACCCCCCCATAGAAAACAATTATTACCAGTTCTGCGACTGTGTTCCTTAAAGACAAATAGAAGTTAGTCAAATCCTAATCCTACTCTATAACCTATCTTTGTGACTGCATTGTTCTGTTGTCTCTGATATGGAATGGCCGGGTCTAGAAATGGATTGCCAGTTGAACCTGTTATTTCTAAACTCTGAGGATGCACTTAGGTCCTGTGCTCTTAGTGGAAGACTGAACTTGAGCCTTAAGCTGAGTTAATTTACCTTTTCTACCTACTCTTGAGTAAATAGACTGCATTCTATTACTATCATTGTGTTAGCAGCGTAAGTATATGTTTATGCTGGCTCTTCTCTATAAAAGGGGCTGGTGTGTGCTACAGCTATAATTACATCAATTAAAAAGCCCTGAAGTATTTTATCTTCCCCCTTGATTCCTCCTGGCCTCCACTGTAGAGCGAGGCTCAGCGTAATGATTTCCAGTGTGTGGTCCTGCCTTAACCCACTCCCTTTTGTGTTAGGCCTAGAACAGCAGTTTTACACTCGAAAGCTGTGTTGCACCGCTACCAGTTCCACTAGTGTGGAGGGGAGGCATCTTCAGGCCTTTGGAGGATTGTTGTTTCCCATGTGGAGCAGATGGAGAAAGTTGAGGAGCGGTCCTCACCTAGGATCTCGTGTGTATGTGGTGTACAAAACCCAGGGTGATAGAGAGAGAGAGAGAGAGAGTGTGTGTGTGTGTGTGTGCACTAATGCAGTGCTTATCTGCTCCCTCCTTTGTCCTGCCCCCCCTCCACCCCAATCATCCTCTCCGCTTTGCACCATAGATGACTCTGACGCAGGGCAGTCGAGTGACACCTGGGGAGAGAGATTAGTGCCTCCCTGCAGGATATACGCAGGTAACCACTATATATATGGAGCCTCAGCCTGCCCCACACTCCGCCTGCAACTATGCCGCCGTAAATACAAGCGCGCACAGAGACACACACATGCACGAGTGTGTGTTAGGCCCTGCATCCGACCCTGTTGGTTTTCAGGCATGTCTTGTGTTCAGTAACGGACTGACAGACGAGGGCCCAAGGAGCGCCGTTTACATTTGGCTGAATTAAGAGAATGCTTTTTTTCTATTCTTTTATTTTTATATATATATATATATATTTTAAATTTTTTTCCTCCCTTTTCCAACCTCATGCTTGTCATCTGCTCCTCAGTGTGACTGACAGATACAAGGAGAGGCAGAAGAGAGGGGCTGTTGCCTTGCTGATGGTGCTAAGCTGCTAGAAACAAACCCGGTCACACATTATTATGGGTTTTTCTAAATGTTGCGCCTGCCATTGCAGATAAAGATGGCCCAGACAAGAAGAAGGCGAGAAAGGAGGCGGGAGGCAAGAAGTCGCAGGCTCCCAACCTCCTGTTCGGTTACCCTCTATCGGAGCGCAAGCAGATGGCTCTACTGATGCAGATGACGGCCAACAGCCCAGGTCTGTGTCTCTGCCTTCACCTTGATGGCGGCTACTATATTTACTGTAGAGCTGAGGTCATTACTTGTGCAAAATCTGTCACGGTTGTTCGAGGATGGACCAGCTCTAATATTTTATTTGTTTTTTATTTTCCTGAATGCTAAATTGTATTTATTTGTCATCTCATTTATTGTCCACTCAAACAATACAGTCTTTTTTGTAGGAGAGTAGTTAATCGAGGGAGAACTAACAGATAAGACACATTTATGTATTTAGTATTTATGTGATCCTTGCCTTGCTCGAGGGTACCTCGCCTGTAGTTATTAAAGGGTGGCAAGTCTGGTTCAGGGTCACTGTGATTTTCAAACTTGCTTGAGGCTAACTTGTAAGAATTCACCCAATGTCTATTTTCACCTACTTCCATATGAAAGTTTTTGTCTTGACTTCCTTTTCTTTGTGCGTGTGTCCAGACTCCACCCCCAGCCACCCGTCGCAGGCGACCCCCGTGCAGAAGAAGGTTCCTACGAGCACCTCATCTCGACAGAAGGACAAGGTAAACAAGAGGAACGAGCGAGGAGAGACTCCGCTTCACATGGCAGCGATCCGCGGAGATGCCAAGCAGGTCAAGGAACTCATTAGCCAGGGGGCTAACGTCAATGTCAAGGACTTTGCAGGTATGAAGCCCTTCCCGCTGGTCAGGCGCGTTTAACCACCTGGGCATCATAAATGATGGGATGTATTACAGTCAACTCTAAAGGAGATGAAAAAAAAATGTTAAAGCCTTTGGCACATGGTGTTAAAAAACACCTCATTGGGGGAATTAATTGAAGGGTAAAAAAAAAAATCTTTAGAAATTATGGATATTTTCCTGTGCCAAAACCATTTCTTTCACACAAGTGGAATAAATTGGGAATAGACTAATAGTTTCACCTTTGTCCACTGTTAATCCAAGTGTTCTTGTAACAAGTGACAATTTGATGCAATATTCTACATTTCGGATATTCTCACTAAACTGGCCTAATCTTTTTACACCTCCTAGTAAAAGTAGTATCTTACACACACTGTTTGGGCCCTCCCCAGGCTGGACTCCCCTTCATGAAGCCTGTAACCTTGGTTTCTACGACGTGGCCAAAGTTCTGATAGCAGCAGGCGCAGAGGTCAACACCCAGGGTCTGGATGACGACACGCCGCTCCACGATGCTTCCAGCAGTGGGCATAAAGATGTGAGAGTTACACCTGGAGCTTGTATTTACATGCATACATGCATGCATACATGCATGCATACTGTGTAGAGCATGCATGGATCTGTGTTCAGCGTTCTAATGCAGGTGTGGAAATGTCTAGAGGGAAAGATGACTTGGTCATCTAGGAGGCCCTACATGCTAAATACTTGCTGAATCACTAAATCATAGAAAATATGTAAATGCGGGAACTTTCAGTACAGACTTTACGCACATACTGTATGCAAATATTTAATAACCACGTGATTCTGTTGTGTTTTGTGTAGATAGTGAAGTTGCTGCTGCGGCACGGCGGCAACGCCTTCCAGGCCAACAAGCGCGGGGAGAGGCCAGTAGACGTAGCGGACTCCCAGGAACTGGAGCAGCTGCTGAAGGGAGAGGTTCCCCTGTCAGAGCTGGACGACAGTTCATCAGGTAGGCAGGAGAGGGCCTGGCTGCCTTGGCGTTGGTGGTGACGTACTGGCAACATATCTGATTCATTTTTGCTTCAAGTGACGCATACACCTTTGGGTCTGGAAGATTATTTTGGGGAGTCATCATTCATGAACCTCCTACTAAATGTTAGTGTTGCATGTTAAGTAACATGTCAAATATCCTGTGCTGTACTGAAATATCATTCTGTTTTTAATTAGTCTTTCGCTATACTGCCACAGAGTCTGAAGACCCTCCGTCCGTCAATCCGTCCAGCGTGGACGACTACATCATGGAGGACTCCGACGTGGAAAAGGACTCTGACGGCAAGCCGGCCGCGGTGAAGGCCTCCTCCTCCATGTCGGGGCTGGACGAGTACGAGTTCAAGGATGACGAGGAGGAGGAGGAGGAGGAAGAGGAAGAAGAGGAGGACCTGAGCAAAGCCTTCAGTGACCGGCACATGCTGCGCAGGGAGCTGCGCCAGCGGGAGCAGGAGGAGAAAGATGGGAATCATGTGGCCGGGAAGCAGAGCGGGAAGGGCAAGAAGCAGAAACAGGCGCCCCGCGTCCTCTGCTGCAACTCGGACACTTCCAGCGACGAGCTGGAGAGCCTGGTGGAGAGGCGGGGCCCAGAGGGCCCCAGACCGGACGCCCGGCCCAACAGGAAGGACAGCGGCGAGCAGAAGGGCAAGGTGAAGCGGAAGAGCAAGAGCCAGAATAAGAACAAGGAGAACCAGGAGGACGGGAAGGAGAACAGCAAGGCTCCTTTCCCCACCGCCGCCGGCTCCGACAGCGCCGACAAGAGCCGCGACGAGGACTCTTTCAAGATGTCCTTCAGTCCCAAAGACGACACGTCTGTCCACCTCTTCCACCTGTCATCGGTCAAGTCCCCCAAGCTGAGCCACAGCCTGTTGGACAAGCAGGCCACCCCGCTCAAGCAGGAGAACGCCAAGGTCGGCGACGGCCCGTGCCCCGCGGACGGCGTCAGATATAACCACTATGCAGAGGCGGACTACTGCACGGAGGGCTCCAGCACCAAGGGCTGCAAGCACAAGGAGAAGAGCAAACACCAGCAAAAAGACATTAGCCTGGATGGCGACGATGGGGGCTCCAGCCCTTACAGAGACGGCGGCGTGGGGAACGGTGCGGACGGCGTCGAGGGTGTGTTGCGCAAGACGGACGTCGATGGCAAAGTGGTGAAAAAGCATAAGCTCAAACACAAGGAGAAGGACAAACACAGGAGGGAGTACGAGGCGGAGAGGAGCCGCCACAGGCAGAAGGAGGCCAGGAAGGACGGCCACAGGAATTTGGAGTTCGACAGGGAGTTCTGGAAAGAGAACTTTTTCAAAAGCGACGAAGCTGACGAGCCTCTACCAATAAAGAAGGAAGGAGAAGACTGCAGCTCACCTCAGAAGACCTCGGAGGGCTCGCCTGTGAAGGAGGAGAGAGGCGTGAAAGACAAACACTCGGGTGGCAAGGAGAGAAGGCCCAGAGAGGAGCGGGAAAAGGACAAGGCCGTGAAGAAGGAGCGGAAAGAGGAGAAGGGAAAAGATCCAAAGCCGAGTGAGCGTGACGAGCGGGCCGACTGCCACGGCTCCGGGCGGATTCCAGACGAGGCTCTGCAGAGCGCCAGCGTGAAGGAGGAGGCAGACGACAGGCCCGTGAGCGGCTGTGTGGCTGATCAAGACCAGCTGGAGCCTTCTGAGAGAGGCATGCGCGAGAGAAACGACAAGAGGCCGCCTGCAAAAGAAAAGGAGGTGGAGAGGAGGCATCCTGACAAGGAGAAAAAGGTCAGATCGGAGCATGCTGACAAAACAGAACCGCAGAATTCAATGGATCGCTGGAAGGAAAAGGAGAGAACCGTGGCCAGTTCATCCCACTCGCCCGGGGATAAAAACCACAGAGAGGGGGAGAAGGCAAAGTCTCTGTCCACAGCTAAGAGGCATGAGGACAACAGAAAAAGCAAAGATAAGCTGGATAAACGGGGTGACCGGGACAGGCCGGAGAGAGAATATGGCGGCGTGGAAAACCGAGAAAAGGACAGGACAAACATGGAGAAAAAAGGAAAACTTGTAGAGAAAAACGCAGATCACAGTAAATCTGACCGATCGAAAGAAAAGGATTGTGAAAGGAAAAAGAAAGAGAAAGCTAAAGATGGCGCACTGTCCTCAGGTTCCAATCTGAAGTTGCTCTTGGAAGACAAGAAGGCCTACGCTTCTGAAGGCAACAAGTCCATGTTGATGAAACCAAAAGAGGAGGTTGTGAAGACCTCTGAGAAGGATCGAGACCGGAGAGACCGGGACAGAGACTCCGACAGGCACCGTGACAAAGATAAAGACAGGCACAAAGAGCGCCCCCAGCAGGCAAAGGTCGGCAAGGTGAAACTCAACGACGCTGAGGCAGACAGGTCCAAGTCCAAAGCCTCGCCGGCCCCCCGCGATGCCCGGCCCAAAGAGAAGAGGCTGGTGAACGACGACCTGATGCAGACCAGCTTCGAGCGCATGCTCAGCCTAAAGGACCAGGAAATAGAGCAGTGGCACCGCAAGCACCTGGAGAAGATGAAACAAAAAGAACGAGAGAGGCTGAAACAGCGACCGTCTACGGATCCTGTCAAGTCCAAGACGAGAGACAAAGTCAAGTCCGAGCCGTGCTTGAGCAAAGAGCTGCTCAGGTCAAAGAGTTCAGAGGCCTCCGAGGTCCAGAGCAGAGACAAACCGCTGAAGGACAGCTCCAGCTCCAGGACCATGTCTCTGGACGGGAAGAACCTATCTTCTGTCAGTGCAAAGTACATGGCAGACCTTAGCAGGTCGCCCAGGCCGGAGAGCGAGCGGTCTGGCCTCACATCCAGATCTGTGTCCATGATATCTGTCGCCAGCTCAGAAGACTCGTGTCAGGCTGCGACGTTGACGCCCAGGCCCACCGAGTACGACTCTGACATCAACCCGGATGCCTCAGACTCACAGCCCCCTTTCCTCCAGTCTTCCCTGGTCCTGCAGGCCACCAAGTCACCATCTGTTCACGATAAAGACTGCAGCATTCTTCCAGATGTGGTGCAGAGTAACCGGACACCACTGTCTAGCAGACATGAATCTCCTTACCTCAGGGCTATTCTGGATGAGGACGCCAACTCTGTTAACGGTAAACCGATTGACTCTCTGCCAAAGGTCAGGCTGCCCGTTCAGCCAGTCGAGGAGACAAGAACAGCGGAGGCCCCAGCCGATGCAGAAGACAGCCTAAATAGTATGCATTTAACACTTCATCAAAATATCAAGTCAGATGTTGAATCTGGCACAGAAAGAGAAGGGAACACCCCTGGCAGTCTCACTCCCCAAACATTGCACAGAGAGGCTCCTGGCAAGGATCTAACGCCTCCCCTGTCCAGCCTCAGTAGCTCCCAATCAGCTGCAGCAGAGCAGTCCTCCTCCGACACGTCCAGCGCGAGGGACATCAAGTGTCCAGTGGAGAATGCCAAAGCTGAGACGGAATGCAGCGACAAAGACTCTGATTTAACTGTAGTGTCCTGCTCCTCTCTAGCGGTCGAACCAAACGCCCTCCTGCAGAGCTGCAGCCAGCAGAAGGAACCCCTACAATGTACCAATGTAGACTGCTCACAGCAGGCAGATTTGGGGATGGCACTGAGCTCTGACTCTAAAGAGAAACCCCCTGAGATTGCCCCAAACTGTGTGGAAAGAGGGCATGAGGGCATGGAGGGTGTATCGGAAAGCTCCAGGGCCGAGACTTTGACCAGTCCCGTTTCCTCCACTAGCACACACATTCCCAGCGCTAGTGTAGAAGAGTCAACGCCTGGCTTTAGCAGAACAACAAGTGAGCCAAAATGTTCCCAAGAGGACCTGGATGTAAGCGACCAACACTGCAAGAAATCCAGACCTTCCAGTGATGCTGCAAATCCTCAGATAGAGAAAAATGATGCTGTGACCACACCATCCTATTCTAGATCTCACTGTGTGAGCCTTGAACACAAGGCGGAGGAAACGCAGAGCACACAAACTAAACATCTGGCAGAAACGTCCATACCAGCGGAGTGTTCCTCAGCAGAGGGGGTCCCAGCCACAGAACGGCCTTCTGAATGCACCGGAGAAACCGACTTTGAGCATATGGAGGTGAGCCCTGCTGAAGAGAGGCCCGGTGAGCAGAGTCGGCACACAATTCAGCCCATGTCTCAGTCTGACCTGAGTGGGAACACCTCGGGGAGTTCCTCCCCGCAGTCTGGGGACTCTGACTCCTCAGGGGCCAAGTCCAAGGTCCGCTCCACGGATGAGGAGGTGGACATTAACGTGCCTCATCCTCGCAAGAGGAAGATGCCCAAGACGTCGTCCTCCCAGGCCGGCTCCGCCGGGCAGCTAGGCAAGGAGAAGGGTCAGCAGTCTCTAGCGGCCATCGTGGACTCTGTAAAGCTGGATGAGATCCAGCCCTACCAGACGGAGAGGGCCAACCCTTACTATGAGTTCCTCCACATCCGCAGGAAGATTGAGGAGAAGCGCAAAGTGCTCTGCAGCGTCACCCCCCAGCCACCGCAGTATTACGCCGAATACGTCACCTTTAACGGGTCCTACCTCCTGGATGGCAACCCGCTGAGCAAGCTCTGTATTCCAACGGTGAGTTTTTCCATTATGTCTTTGCAGGAACAGAGTGTATTTACAGAGTGTATTAACGCTGGCATATCATTCGTATCTGTTGGCACATGCCTGGTGCGCCAGCTGAGCAGGGTTTAGCACACTGGGGAAATTCAGTGAGGTGAGAGATATCAATTATGGGAAGTTAAATCAATTTGGCAATACCTTCAGTAATTGTCTAAAATGTCTGGGTTCCTTAGGTGGCATGCTTCCACCCGTCGAGCATCGAAGTTAAAAACCAAAACCACTGATACTGTTTGACCCACGCCTGCTCTCTTTCCATTATAACTGTTTATGTACCGCCTCGAAGCTCTGTTAATGTGTGTTCTCCTGAACAGATAACGCCACCTCCGTCACTACCTGAGCAGCTGAAAGACATGTTTAAACAACAGGAGGTCATGCGTATGAAGCTACGGCTGCAACACAGCATTGAAAGGGTGCGTTTCATGACATCAGAATGATGATGTGAATGTGTGGGACCACTGGGAATGGTTTTGTGATGGTTAATGTGTTACTATAAAGTAATATTGTTAGGTTTATAACCGTGATTACAGGCTGTATAAATAATAAACTTGACTAGTATTTGGGGGGGGGGGGGTGAAGATGAAGATCCAGCTTATTTATTATACTAATTTGTCTTTCCCCTAGGAGAAGCTGATTGTTTCAAATGAACAGGAAGTGCTGAGAGTCCATTACCGGGCAGCAAGAACACTAGCCAATCAGACTCTCCCTTTCAGTGCCTGTACAGTTCTGTTGGATGCAGAGGTTTACAACATGCCTCAGGATGTCCAGGTGGGACACATTCATTATAAATTTATTAAAACTGTTGTACTGTCCATGTCTGTATAGTGTAATGAGACAGTCCAAGACCTACTAAAAACAGACTATTCATATTTCTGTAGATATTGTTGTCAATGTTTTATGTTACATATTGCTTGCTGTTTAGAGAGTTTTTATCATTGACTGAGTAAATCAGTCAATGATAAAACTATCAGAAGTCCATTTGATAATAAGACAAAGTGTTTGTTTTACAGAGTGATGATGGCAAAACATCAGTGAGAGACCGATTTAATGCCCGGCAGTTCATGTCCTGGTTACAAGACGTTGATGACAAGTTTGATAAATTGAAGGTGAGGTTGCTGTAATTGTTACTGTTGTACTACGTTATATGGAATAAAAAGTAGGAATATGTAATTTGTGGCTCTTGTGTGTAGCTCAGTGGTTAGAGCATTGCACTAGCATTGCACTGGGTTAGGCGTTCCCAATATGGCCAGCCCATGTTAAACATGGACATACTCTGCAGTGTTTTGATTAACCTCAAACAAATTGGATTTCTTTGTGTACTCCAAGACAGTTTCTTCTTTTAGCTGTGTTTTCAGGTTAACTGAATCGACAGTTTGGAAGCATTAAAAGTTGATGTCATGGTTTGTACTGCTCATGGACTGTCTTATTACCTTTTTCATCTCCGGACTAATTTACTGTGGCTTGGCCCTGCTAAACATTGCACATTTGTGTGAGAGAGTGGGATGTGTGTGTTATGTACATTTGACAGTAATCAAGGCACGTACTTGGATCTGCAAACTTTTGATGTTTTGATTATTTCCAGGTTTTGACCGGTGTCTGTATACGCATAGACGCAAAACACAAATGTCACATGGAAGTGGGTCAATAACCATAAAGTAGTAATGCTCTTATTAAAATTATTTATGCATGCATAAAACATTGCCCAGTGTAGTTATTTCCATTACGAGTTACGTATGTCCTATTATCCACTGACCAACTCATCCTTTACAGTCCAGAAGGTCAGGGTGTGAATGCCGCCAACACTATCATGGTTCACAGTAAATGCACTGAAGAAAAATAGTGTAGGTGCATTGTTGTTATCTGTGCCTCTAATGTGTGTAATAACAATATTGCATTGTCCACAAACCAATTACAAACTTTTTATACACTGGGTAAAGTCAACAAAAATATATTATTTATTGTTATGAGCTCAGATTCCCTAACTGAATGTGACGGCCTGGTTATGTAACGGTTAAAAAACCTAATGGAGTCTACTTTCCCTCCCCAGACGTGTCTTCTGATGAGGCAGCAGCATGAAGCAGCCGCCCTCAACGCCGTGCAACGCCTCGAGTGGCAGCTGAAGCTCCAGGAGCTAGACCCGGCCACCTACAAGTCCACGAGCATCTTCGAGATCCCAGAGTTTTACATCCCGCTCGTAGAGGTCAACGACGACTTTGACCTCACCCCCATATGAGCCGCAGGACGGGGGACGTGTTGCCACGGCGGCCGTTATGGGTCCGACAGGAAGTCCATGCGTTTTTGGAAAGAAAAAAAAGCAGGAGTGTGGGGGTGCAAAGCACTTAAAAACAGAGGTGTAAGACAGAGAGCACTTAAATGTAACTGTTGAAGTCCAGAGCTCTTACAGTCTCTAGCGCTCCTTCCAACCAAGAGTGGGAACCCTCTCTGCAGAGGACAGACTGTGTCTCGTACGGAGCACAGAGCCCCCTGGGGGGTGACCAGGGCCCAAAGCCTGGGCATTGGCCGGGTTGTGCAGCACAAGGAAGCTGCTGTCAGGAGAGAGAATAAAATGACAGAGATCATCACCTGCTAATGCGATTCAGCTGAGTAGGGTCACAGAAATGAACATATTTCTGTTGTCGTTTTTCAAAGTGCGTGTTCTTACATTATGTACAGACTGTCCTCTTCCTTTTTTTTTTTTTTTTTTTAACTTATTTTATACATACAGATTGTGCATTTGTAAATAGCCATGTAATTATTGTTTGAAAATTTGTGTAAAAAAAGAATTAAAAAGACAAAAAAAGAAACAAATGTAATAGATGTTTTGATTGTTAAACTTCTGTCTCATGTTTTAATGGACCAAAGTTGGTTTTTATATCGAGCGTCCTCTTTGTCCTTGATGTTGTTGTCGTTTGCCTGAATCTCCAGCATGTGTTGGCATTTGTTGTTTTTGATTTTGTTCGTATGTTCCCCCTCCTTCATCTGGAGTTCTGCACCACAGCTGGTGTTTATTTTTCTGTTTTGTTTGGTTTATAGACCCTCTCACCCCCAAATTCTGCATTTTTCAATGCTATGCATGCGTTGCGTCGTTTGTGCTTTCTTCCTGAAAAGCTGTACTGTGGACTAAATTGTGAGGTTTACTGAAGTGTTCCAGCTTTTTTCGCACCATTGTGTTCTGTCCGTTTTTGCGCCCTCACTTCTCGTGTGTTGTCCATTGTGTCTTGCGCACATTAAAATTAAAAAAATGTTGTGGCTTCCAAGAGGAAAAAAAAACATACTTTTACACTTTCAATGTGAGATCACAACAAACCTATTTTTTCAACATAATGCCTTTTTTGAACAATAGTTCTAAAAAAATGTCTATTTTAATATTTACTTGTTACATGACCTGTACATATTTGTAATATATAATTGAATAAATTTTATTGGTTGTGAAATTCAAATGCTATCCCGTTATCAATTTATTATTATAAAGAGCTCTGGTCTGTTTCCTCTAACATACTCTATTTCAGCCAGTAGATGGCGATGTACATTTAAGAGCATAACATGCACCCAACCCTGATTGGGCACAGGGTTGTGCAATGAAAAACAAATGAAATCAAGATAATGTGTATACATGCTTACAACATAAATATGTTTGATACGTTATATGGATGTTTATGAACGTATTAGTCACACTATCCAGTTTAAAAGACAGTGAATAAAGGTTAGAAATGTATTTGGCAATAGCAGGGGCTTTTATATCGCATTACAATACATTAGCTCACTGGCCTGTATTTCTATTCAGCAAGTGCCATATTTGTTTTTTAACTGTCTACCTTATGTTAAGGGAAAATGGTGGTAGTGTAAATTGGAACAGTGTTGTGAAATAGACTTGCACAATTAACATTTGAAATAAATCCAACGTTTATTAATAACCTATATTAAGGGGGTAAATCGATTACATGGTCTGTCATTTGAGTGTAGTGATTAAAAAAACCTTGAAACTTTTAACTAATCCTATATTGTAATTGTATAAGAGCGTGGGTACAGTGAGCTCAGTGGGGAGCCACCACAACTTCACAGCTTCCGAATCGCTCTTTCACACCTAAATGGAGTGCCACTGGCCCCATTCATTGGGCCCTTGATAACATTTTGAACAAAAGACCTTATAATTGGGGGTTTTATGCCTAGAAAAGAAAGGATATGTAAGTAGCAAGCACAACAGACATCAACGCGGGTTTCTACCATTGGCCAATCTCTGAAGACCTATCGTTTTTGTGCGGATTGCCTGGAGGATAGCCTAAAGGCGTACATTTTACGCGCATGATTTAGCGCATGGACCTCTGTAGGAAGCAGTTGTAGGATAATTCCGTCCTTGTTGGTATTTATGGTTCGGCGAGACAATCTTTTATCTCTGGTAATCCGCCTTCGGTTATCTCGGAAGAGCGAAGCGACGCTCCTGCGGCGTGTCTCACCTGAGGCCCGGTGCTTCCTCCATAGTTGTTGGAAGTGAAAATGGACCGTGCGCCTTTAAGGCGCCCGACTCCCTGTCGCTTTGTGTTGCGGAGAAACTGACGCCCTCTGGTCAGTGGACAGGACTTTAGCGGCATAACTCCATCCTGGAAAGTGGAGAAGTTCAAAGTGAAAAGACGTTGGCCGCAAAGCAAAGTTCTTAACTTCTTATATTGCTCTGGTAAGTTTTGCTTGTGATTTTTTGTCAATCTCTTATCGAGTCCGCAGAGCGTGCGAGTGAAATGGTAGACTGGTGTTAGTGTGGTAGCGATGGGCAGAAGGAAGGAAGAAAAAAGCGTACATTTGTGAGGAAGCTAATGTTTCTCACATGTTTTGAGTCCAGGATGAGACATAGCACAATGTGCAACAAGTGGCAGAGAATGCTCTGCTCTCACATGATCGCAGGGCTCGGAGGATTCTCAACGTGTTTTTTCTCTCTCGAAAACCAAATAGAAGCTGATGTTGCCAGATGTGTATAGTTATTTTGCAAAAAAATTAATTTGATGACACGTAACGCGTCTGTTACGTATATTATATTTTGATTTTAACTATGGATCCATAAAAGCCCAATACCATATTCAAAACGTTCTCAACAAGTGTGTGCGCACCCTTTTATTTCCTGATATTATTCACTGTGTGTGAACTTAATTGCGTTCTCTATGTGTGGGTCTGGAATGCCAGTGATAGGACTGTTTATTTGCACTTGCGGGCCCCACCACTACAACCTTGCCCCCAGTCACGTTCTGTGGTCCTGTGTTGATGTAGGTGTGCTGCAGAGCCCTCAGGATGAGGCCTGGTCAGCTGTTCCTCCCAGCCTCAGCTGCTCTCCTCTTCCTCCTGTCAGCGCTGTCTGTGACCAGTGGCTGTAACAAGGCCCTGTGTGCCAGCGACGTCAGCAAGTGCCTCATACAGGTAAGAATGACTCTGCCCGCTTGTTGTGGCCTAAATGACACATTTCCACAACAATTGTGTTGCTCCAGCCCCCTGGCGACACATACTTCCAGACTCACATCCAAGTCGAGCCTTCTATAGTTAAACAGCCCATTTTATTCTGTATTACAATGTGCTACCCATTAAAGACACAAAATCAGAACAAGCCTACAAAACAGTACAACAGAGCTAAGTTACCACACACGAGCACCCAGTAGCACTCAAGTTTTGTTTACCTATCTACTTGTAATTCTCAATGATTTTTAACGTGTGCACATCAAATAGATGCTAGTTACGAGCCTAGCTACATTAAAATATAGGCCCTTGTCATCAACTGTCCACAATTCACATTAATCTGATGACATGCCCCTAGCAGACACGACTGGTATTGTTAATAGATCATTTCTACCTTTAGGTGTTCAGTTCTAAGATCTTTCTAGCAGATTCAAGCCAACTTGCAGAAGTGCAGCCAAATGGCTGCACTTTTAACCTCAAACCGCACAACCCGTCTATCGGACTATTTCTTCTATGGGCATTAACACAGTTTGAACCAGTGTAGTCGTGTCCAAGTCAAGACCAAGAGCAGAACAGCTGAGGCAATTTTTCCAATACAGCGATGACACATACATGGCAGGATATGCTAAATATTATGTGTACATTCCTGTCATATTATTTCTAACAATAGGCTAATTCATGTTTCAGAGAAATATTAGCTTATATATTGGTATATGTTTTAAAGTAATGTGTAATTTTACAAAAGAACCAACCTGAAGTAGCCAAGATACTGTAGATTGAGGACAGAGAGGAACAAAATGGTCTGTTATCCAAGACGAGGCAGAGATTTGGACATGAGAACAAAGTAATGTAATCTTTGTCTTGAAAAATGCAGAGACATTCCTGCAATGAGATGGAATGGAGCCTTGAAGATGTTCCAGCACAAGTCTTTATTCCAGCTTCTCTTTGTTTGCCCAGGCATATTTTCCATGCTTCTCGACACACAGGGGACAGAATGAGGGGCCCGGCAGAGGGATGGCACCCTGCTAGCTCGCGCAAACTATGTCATGCGCTTCCATTATCTTTGGGCAGAATTCAAGATTTGAAAGGCCCTCTGCGCTGGTGATAGGTCATCCTATGGTCTTGTAGTGTTATGTGTGTGTATTTATAGCTGTCCTGTCTTGCTGTTTAACGTCTTTATGTTCGGCGGTTAACCTCCCTGGCTGTTTTTACCTGCCACTGTATGACCTCCCTTACCGTCTGGGTAATGTATGTTCTGATTTCAACATGACAGAATTAAGATTCATGTTCAGTCTCCAGAGAGCCTCGGGAGAATTATATCATTTGGAAACACAGACTTGAGCACATTTAAAAGGGGGAGCGTGTAAGATGTAGTGTCATTACACCAATACGTTTTGGTAAGGCTGTTTCAATATGTCGTGTATACGTGGATAATATTTGAGTAGAACTATTTTTTTTTGCCTCAAAACACCCTGCCATTTCTAACTTCAGAGGAGGGGGAAACTGCTTTCAGCAGATGTTGTACTGGCATTGTGTTTTGACAAAGTCCTTGTAGGCAAGTCTGGCCACTCGGCAGCTATCTCGGTAATGCTCGCGGGCAGTTATTTTGGGCTGACGAGACCCTATCTAAATGAATGGGGAGAGAGCCGTAACTGCACTTTCAATGGTCAACGAGATATAAACACTACACGTATAGAATCACCAGTCAAGTCTGATAAAGAAACGCTTAAAAAGTGTGGCAACTTTGCCCCAAAATAAGGTTTAAAAAGCTTTTTATACTTCTACTATGAACGCGCAAGGTTAGTGCAACCACACTTTTGGCTTAATAGGTTTCCCGATCAGCCGTTATAAAGCAGACGATTGTCTCTTTGGGGGTGAGGGGCGGGATAGGTGTGTACAACCGCCATCTTTGGTGTTATGGACTCCCATAGAGTTCTGTTCTGAATTGTTCAAGTGGTCTGTCTCTTATATAATGTCTCTGGTTTTGATATGTGATCTTTCAAAGTACAGTAGACGTGCATGTAGTTGCTCATGCTCAATGTTTCTTCTAGCTAGGGCATTTAAAGTGGCTACATTCACACGTTTTGTGGGATATTGAAGGACAAGTGTGTTCGTAACTTTGTAACTGTAAGGTCATGTGCCGTTATCTGGTCTGATGGATCTATGCTGGGGCCAGCGTTGGTGTTTCTGTGACCCGGCTGACACGGGCCTGTTAGCTGTCAGAGGGGGGAGCCGTGGTGTGCTGGGAAGCCAAGCCACCTCTTCCCTGCTGCAGAAACTCCATGTTGCTGGTGATTAGTGGAACGTGTTGTCTTGACGCATGCTGGCGCTCTACCGCCATCTCCACTCATTTGTCTCAAATCCACAAACCCCTGAGGGGAAGAACATGAGAAGGGGGGGTCACGTGGAGGTGTGTGTGTGTCTGGGGGGGGGGTTAGTTGGTGTGGTGAAAACATGGAGCCTGTAAAGTGTGCTGAGCCACAGACAGGCAGCTAGCCAGCCGCAGCCCAGCCAGCTTTGTCCTGAGCCAGCCATTAGCAGGGTGGGGCAGCAGTTTTAAAGTTATACACCAGGGCAAGGCAGCACACGTTCAGTCTAACTACACACTTTCTCTCCTGGGTCCTCTCTCTCTCTCTCTCTCTCTCTCTCTCTCTCTCGCTGTCTCTCTCTCTTGCTCTCTCGCTCTCTCTCTCTGTCTAGTTTGGCCTTGACTGATGATTTCTGCTTGAGTGCTTCCACTTGTAGTAAGATGGTGTTTCTAGTGTTCTCAGTCTGGAAGACAATGATTGCAGTTTTTTTTCAGTTACTTCTGCTGCTGTTGGATTAGATTAAATGTTACTTGAATCAAATATGTACATTGTTGTAGGTAGGACTAGCACGTCATTGTCAGGACCTGTTCAAACCCATTTAAATATGACCATTTGACTCCACATTGTTCCTCGCTGCTGAAATATATACAATGTCCTCTTTGAAGAGTCCTCACGATTTCTCCGAAAAGGATAGTGGATGAAGAGGTTATGTGTGGTTGTGTAAGCAGCACTCCGTGGTGAGTCACCCTTTTTTCATGCCTGGACTGTTTATATTTAGGAGTCGCTGGTTTATGCAAAGACACAAAGGCAGAGAGGAGGGGGGGGGGGGGGGGGGGGGCCGGGAGGGGAGGGGGGGTGTCAAGGTGCACAGGAAGGGGGCGGGGGCCTCAAAAAGTTGGGTGGGGAGGGGGAGAGGGCACAATGACCTGGGTA
>JAOEHI010000009.1:197692-211997 GCA_025447815.1 Percopsis transmontana
TGCGCCGTGTGGGGGGCGCGCCGGCCCCGCCCGCGCGGCGGCTCCCGGGGGCGCCCCCCCCGCCCGCCCCCCCCCCCCCCCCCCCCCCCCCCCCCCCCCCGCCAGAAAGTGAAGCAGGGGTAGAAGAGAGCAAAGAAAGAGGCGAGGGACTGAAAAAGTAGAGGTAGGAAGAGGTAAGAGGAAACAGACAGAAGTTACATAAGGCTGAAGGAGAGGAGGAGGGCACCCTGAGTTTTGGGAGGGAGGGGGGCCATGTTCTGTTCACCAGGTGTTTTCATCCCTCCCCCTCCGGCCTACATCGCCGTGACCTTGACTTTGTGGAATGCGTTCCCTGCTCTGTCGGGGAGAAACTTGGCGTCCGGATCCACTTTTCTTCTTCTGTGGTAGCCACGGGAGACGTCAGCCGAGACGAGACAACGGAAGTTTTCGTTTGATTTCACCTATTGTATGCGAGGACATTTTTGTAGACGAAAGCAGTCTTTTGTACGGCTAGGTTTGGAACTGGCAAGCATAACTCAGGCTGGGCGGCAGACTGCAGAAGATCCTGTGACAACACAGGCTGCTCTCTCCTCTATAAAGAGATGTTTGCAGGACTATAATAAACTGGGTTTTTTCCATGTTGAGTCACCCGTGAATGCAGTACATTATTTCACTGGTGGTTCAAATAAAATTAACCTGAATTCCAAACTGGTTAGAATCTCTTGACTTTCTGACACAGCAGTCTCTATAACACATTTTATTATTATTTGGATGGGCTTATATTTGATATGTTTAATATATATGAATTTAAAAGGTTATTTGTTGTTATTTTAATAGGGTTGACTATAAACTGTTCAGAATGTATTAGACAAAAAGGCCCTTTGTTGCACATAAATTAAATTCAGGAAACAGGTTATGGTTTCTGTTAACGTTCCAGTTTCTTTTGACATGCCAGTACATGAATTCCATACAGTAGAGATGTAAAGGCCATGAAGCTGTCATAGATAGCATGTGATGTGTACAGCCACACCGGCTATTGTACTGGACGCAGACCCAGTTGTTGCTCTTGGCGTTGACATTTTAATGGCATGTTTCTTGTTCAAATGTGTACACCAAGTATACTGTGTTATGTGCGCCGTGTTTATTTTTCTACTGCTGCTACCGTCTTACCAGAGCATGAGGTTTGCAGTTACAATTTCTTGCATTTGATTTTTTTTAACTTCCATAAAGTTTCACATTGATAGTGCCTACCACATCACTACAAATCAACACAGCTAGTATCATGTACTTACAGTACAATACACTACACACAGGGATTCATTTAACACACTTTGCTGTGATTGTGAATGTGTGTACATTCTGTAATTTATTGAATTATATGAAAATGCCTTTCCGTCGGTCGTCTAAAGGAGATTAAATAAACCATAACATATATTTGTAAATACTTTGGACCAGAAAAATATTTGGCATTCTCTGCCAACTTAGAGTTGAATGTTCATCGTAGTTTAGGTGTTTTTTTGTATTATGCTGTATTATCTTATTTTGCTAACGTGTGTGTGTGTGTTTTCTCTAGGAGCTGTGCCAGTGCCGTCCATCTGATGGGAACTGCTCATGCTGTAAAGAGTGCATGCTGTGTCTAGGCACTCTGTGGGAGGAGTGCTGTGACTGTGTTGGTGAGTACACGGCCTTTGTCCGTCACAATACAACTGTCAGTGACACTGTTTGCTGTTATTCACTGTGCTAGTTTTAAAAGAACTAACATTTAAATATCAAAATAAACCTCAATATAAAATTGAGCTCCTATAATGGAGAGATACAATAAAGAGCTTTATTTGAACTTGAGAGTTACACAACAAATATTATATAATATAATATGATACATACATGCAATATAAATCCATTTAAATTGTTAGGTTAATTTTAAGTAATTAGGTCATTTTAGCAGACGTTTTTATCCAAAGCGACTTACAATTACATGGTGCTATTGCATGGAGCAGATAGGGGTTAGGCATTGTGGCACACACACACTGTCCACACCGGTCTGCGGGGTTATCCGTGCGCCGCACGGCTTTATTCCTGCTGGTTACAGCTTTAACATACACACACACGGGACTTAACACTGCCCGGCGTTCAATCACACAGTCCGTATTTGAGAGCTTCCGCGTGGAGCTCTCCGTCTCATTCTCCCGCCTGGGAGTCCTCCCAAGCTGTGTCCACTCACTGCTTAAAAAGGGAGACAGGTGATTAGTAATTCCCCTCACCTGCCACTTTACCACAACACTAGCTTCGTATAGTATTTATTCTTTATCTTGCTGATCCAAGAATCTACTACCAATGGGTTTTAATTCAGTGTCTTGCTCAAGGGCAGTATGCAGCTGTTTATTGGCAGAGGTTGGCCCTTACAGCAGTTGACCCTGAAACCTTTTATTTACCTTGGGGCCTTGTTCACCTAGGCAGCTGGACTCCTTAGTCAAATCTGCCAAATCTGGCCTACAGAATAAGGAACTTATGTACTTGACAGCTGAGAACTTGACAGTTCAGAAGCACGTTGGTTTAAAAACACCTCTACGACACACAGATGCTGAGTACTCCGTGAGCCAGGCCAGACATCCGGAGGGTGAAGGACTGTTTGCAGTGTAGCGCACAGCAGGGCTAAAGTAGATTCAAATCAAATCAAATAAATCTTTTTGCAAGTGTCTGCTTTAGAACATAAAAGATTCATTCAAATAAATGAATACATTTATATGACATGACAACAGCATTGTCTATTAGAGGTGTATTACAAGTGTCCCTGAAAGTATTGTTTAAAACAAGATAAATACACAGGGTAGACAGTGGGGAAAAAACTAAAAATGAATTTAAATATTGGGTCGTTAGGGTCAAAATAGATATCAAAAAATAATTTACAAATAATTAAAAACAATTGCGTTCCTCAGTTACCATATCACTAATGTGAACTTTCAACTCACTAAATGAAATAAGAGCTTTCGGTTGGAGAATTTTCAGGTTAACTCTCAACCTTGGGTAAGGACAGGCATTTATTGGACCACAGGAAATGAAAGGAAGATTGCTTTTATTTAGTGGCACCTACCCATATGGACAGGAAGCCTCATTGGAGAATACTAGCTGATCAAAGAAGGTAGAGGCCAGGGAAAAGGAGAGGTAGGAGGTCACCATTCTTACATGAACTTTGACCTCACGCCCTCACCAAAGCACAGCGGGGGTGTAAAAATGAGAGGGCTGAAAATACGATCCGACAAGCATTGACGATCGGTCCTTCCATGTTCCTCTAAATTCCCCTTTAACCCAGTAGTGTTCCAGATCAGCTTTGAGCGACATATATTGCTGTATGTGCTGACATGCAGACTTAAATAAAGCCCTTTCATGTGGGTGGACAAATTAATGCATGTGACACTCTGAGTGCTGAACTCACTGCTGGACTACAGATGTTATGACAGTAGTTTTTTCCTCCCAGAAAGGTTTTGTTTTTATTTTGTTTACAGCACACCAACTATACAGTGTATTTCCCATTTATAAGTTTCTGTTTTACAGCGCTATAGCCTCATGACCATTTTAAGTAGGTTTCCATTGTAAACATGTCGTCTGTGCCAAATTCGAGCTGCTTTGAAGTGCATATCTGCGAGTGGTTAGAGGTACGGGACGGGTGCAGGCCAGTAGAGGAGCGCTGGGGAGAGGACGGATTGTGTTTTAGAGGAAGGGAGGACAGGAGGGAGGGAAGGGAGGGAAAGGAGGGAGGACCCCGTGTGTATACATTATCTAAAACAGCTGTTTTGGCTCCACCGCTAGCAATGGTTTATAATCCAATTCCCGTGTCAGGCTCGGTTCCCCATTAAATGATTTACCTATTAGCTCTAATTCGCTTTGACTCATTTAAAGGGTTAGGAAAATCATATCTCAGGATGCAGGGACTTTGTGAAGTGATTACTACTGTTTTTGGAAGTTTAATGAGCTGTTTCAAAAGGCCATGATTAACGCGAGATATTTCTGACAGGTACTTGTGACCTTGTTTTTGCTGGGGTGAAATCGGTTTGCTAGTGTGATGCCATGATGGCATGTAAAATTGCAAATAACCATAGCAGCTTCCTGCACACTGATCCATCAATTTATGTGTTAGGGATGTGCAACCCCAAGAACTACAGTGACTCTCCAGCTACGTCAAAGAGCACCGTGGAGGAACTGCACCGCCCAATCCCATCGCTGTTCCGCGCCCTCACCGAGGGTGACGCACCAATCAACATGATGGTGGTGTCTTTCCCGGTTGCCGAGGAACTGTCCCATCACGAGAACTTGGTGTCCTTCCTGGAGACACTCGACGACCAGCACCAGAACATCTCCCTGCCTGGCAACAGCATCCACGCTAGCTACGATACGCAAGGTAGTGCTCGACTTACAGGAGAATTTATTGTTCGTTAAACCCTAAAGTCTGTAGCTTCCTTATCTCGATATTCAATCCTCCCGCTGATATTATGAAAATAATAATCAATTCTTGGTCGACCGGAGTCAGCCACTATTGACTAGTACTATATGGTTTCTCAAAAACATACTTCTATTAAAGTTGATTTTAGTGTTTAGTGTACCCTAACACTAGTAACAGCACCATCTACAGGTGAAACAGGGGTTATTGCAATTGCTATATTGCATTGGCTCATGTTAGTGGCAGATCTACGGCTGTGATGATAACCGCATTAAGTAATACCACGGCCATGTATTTCCTACTGCGGTGGTGAGCTCATTACCTTCATCACCGCAATTTTTGTTTTTGCTGGTGAAAGTTACAGGAGTGCTTGGGCTTTTACTTGTCTGAACAACCAGGAAATGCCTTAGTGTAGTCTGAAGCTCATGAGGAGTGTGAAGTTGTAGTCTTAGTCTTAAAAACATTTATTTTCAGCGACTCTGTTAATTGCACCAACATTGTGCTTGTGAAACAGTTGGTGCACAAAGAAGACATAGTTATAAAGATCACTAATTCCAAAGCATATGGTCCTACAGAAATAGCTGACACGCCCACAAGACGAGAAAATTAAATAGTACTGTAGGCGTAGTAGGCTGTTTCGCTGTCAAAACATCAAAACATAAATGTTTGGTCTAGTTACCAGACATTTTGACCAGCAAGTTTTTAATAAAAAAAAAAATCCATATCGTCACAGCCCTAGGCAGGTCATTCACTGGATGTGTGTATGGTAAGTGACATCACTTTGCCCTAATGCGCCCTATAGTTTTTAACTGGTAAACTTTAAACTTCCAAAGTAATCTAAAAGTTGTACAATATTAAATGCTTATTTAACAGGAAGTGGAAAGCCTTTAGTGTTTGGGAACAGTTGCTACTGTTGTACCAATGCCATTTCTTATTTTCCACTGTGGTTGTTTTGGCTCTCAACCCTTGACCCAGTGCTTATTTTCTATAAAAAGACACGCTTCTAGGAGAATGTTCCCACAGAGTCGAGCTGTTCGTTAGGACCCCCAAAACATATAGTCACACTAGTAGCGGCAAATTCATTAGCCCACTACAATAAATACGAGAACATTGAGGGTTAATGTGGATTCCTTTAAAACATCTGAGATTACGTTTCACGTTGTGTTGGTCGTGTTTCTGTTATTTGAGATTGCGTACCTCTCTTTCACTCCAGATAACATGTGCACGGTGGTCTACCTGGATGACTGCGTGTCTATACGTCAGTGTAAGCTATACTGCGAGTCCATGGGAGGATCCAAATACCGTTGGTTTCACAATGCCTGCTGCCAGTGCATCGGACCAGAGTGTGTGGACTATGGCAGCAAGGCTGTGAAGTGCATGAACTGTCTCTTCTGAAGTGCAGGCACATGTTGGTATCAAATGTGTGGACCATACTGGACTGAGGGCGCAGGGATCTACGACTGATATGTGTTAACATTTCTCAATCACCTTTGTAAAATACCCCCTCTCCCAAGCCCCTCTGAATTGTTTTTTTATCATGCTTTCACTGTATATTTTTAGATATGTTTTCAATAGTGTTTTTACTAGAGGTGTATATGAATAATGTATTTTTACAATAATGGTCAGCTAAATCCACATCTTGTGCCAAATAAAGAACCATTTGGTGATGTAGCATGTTTTTGTGGTAAATTGACTTCAGTCTGTAAATGCCATTCTCTTATTTAAGGATGTCTGTTTTCTCCAATAACTGGGTGGGTGGAATATTCAATGTTTGTCTTCCTTGATTTGGACAGGCCCATTCCCGAGTCTCCTTGTCTACTGCTCTAATCTTAGCTTAGTGTTACTGTTGTCAGGAAACGCATAATTTCCTGGAGAAACAAAGTTGTTATTATACCATTCTGGTCCACAGGTGTTCCAGTGTTCAATGACCGTCACATGCAAGCAGGAGGGAGAGAGCTTTAACTGATGCCAGTCTACTAACACTACACAACCACTCTTTGTAATGCCCGGTGAATTTTCAAAGGCTGCAGGGTGCTCTATCAGTGATTCTCTTTCCAATTGGCAAGCAGCAGTAGTTTGCGAGGACTAATGTGCCAGACGTACAATGAGACCTTGTTTGTCTTTTTTATGATATTGAATCACGGCCTCATTTCACCAGCGCAGCTGCGGTAGTTCAGTTAAAAAAGAATGCCAATGGCGAATGGAAAGCAGGCCTAATGTTTTCCATATGTCATAATGACCATCAGGCTTCTGAATCCAACCACAGTGTTTGGGAAATTACGTGTGATTAGGACTAGCATGTGGTTGTACAAATTTAGATGAAAGTTACTCTTCCAAACAACTTTTAACAGTTTCTACACGTGTCTTCAAACTCACTGTTGAGATCCAAATGATACCACAACCTAAACATCCGTTATGATTTCCAGAACACTCCTGGTCAAGAAATGTACATAGTCTGAATTACTTGGGTGGGGCACGCTACAAAAATTAAATCTAATTCTGTAGCGCTATGCTTCTATTGAACTACATTTCCTAGTTTGTACATGCGTTACTGCGCAGGCGCAAATTGTCTTATTTGATATACAGACAGCCGGAAGCCGGACTCGGAAATTGACGAACGGGATAGTAGTTGGTAAAGTTTATTCTCTTATATATTTTGGCGAGTCAGCAACTAAATATCAGTTGCACAATCAAGTGTACTATCTGGAAGCGTGTATATGTTGCATGTCGTTTGTGTCTATACGAAAGAAAGCCAGTAATCGTGACGGATAGGCTTGCCAAGCAGCTAGCTTAGCTGTTAGGAAGCTAGCTAAACTAACGTTCGCATATGGGCCCCTTCATTCAAATGACAAGCATTTTTTTGCTTTGTTATATCTATAATATTAAGACATTTGGTACGTAAACGAGCTGTCCTGCATTCATCTAGCCATATAGTATGTGTCTGGCTGTGTTACATTTGTTATATAGATTACAGGAAGCAGGACATGTCAAAAATCCTCTTATTGGAGGAAGAGGTTGACAGTCAATCATGAACTAATATCTGTCCAGTGTTGAGTTGTAGGTATTGACGTTACTCATTTAACAATTTACAATTACAAAACGAAATTACATTTATCTGGGTCCATTTCTTTATGGCTAGACACAACTTTGGTGTTTGGAGTTTAAGTGCTTGATAGTTCAATGCTTGAACCATCTTGTTCTAACGTGATGGGTCGTTGGGTCGACCAGGTATATCTTAGTAATTTATTTAATACTCAAAAGTTAAAGGACCACGAGTCATTTACATGTAATAAAACTGCATTTTAATAAACACTTTACAACCTAGAATCGTTAGTCTTCTTTTATTATATTTACAAGTAGGCCTGCTTAAAATATTAAATTAAGTAGGATAAAATGTAGCTCTGTAATATAGCCCCATCTGGTGGGTGGATATTACTGTAGCAGCTGTACTGTTGATATAGTCGTGACAATTACATTTTTACACACAAAAGGTGTGTTGCGAGAAATGGGCTGTTTTTCATTGTGCATTTGTATTCTGAATAAATGCTGTTACATAGTCATATGAAAATCCTATAAATATTAGTAGTAATGTTGTTCATTTTGCTATTTCCTGGGGAAACCAAGACTCTTTTCATCCCACTATTCAGATTATTACTAGTTTTGAATTTCCTGTCTTTAGATGGCCACCAAGTGGTCAGAACATAACAAGCCATTGCACTGACAGACAATGTAGCGTTTACCAACAGATCATTCTGAGATACAGAAGCCCAGTGCATCTCCGGACAATGGTGCATTGTGTCAATAGCTCATGTCATGCCTACTACGTCTTGTGCTGGTTGTTCCTGCTGGGTCACAGCCCAGTGTGTCTGTTTATTCATCCAGGTGGGATGGAGAGGTGATGTGTCCCTGTTCATTGAAGTGATCAGGGCAGCCAAGCCATGACTGAGTGCTTCCTGCCCCCCAGTAGCAGCCCTGTGGAACAGCGCAGGGCGGAGCACCCAGGGAGTGTGGCTCGCACCCCCAGCTCCGAGGAGATCAGTCCCACCAAGTTCCCCGGGCTGTACCGGACCGGCGAACCCTCGCCGCCGCACGATGGCCACCACCACGAGCCCCCGGACGCATACGTCTCCGACGATGACAAGGAGCACGGCAAGAAGAAGAACAAGTTCAAGAAGAAAGAAAAAAGGAGTAAGGAGTAATGCTTATCGCTTCCTTATAAGGATGATGTCCCAAAGCTTCCAGCTGTATTTCTAAACCTGATTACCTAATTTATGCACCCAGGAGAGCTCAACCCAGTACGCTTAATCAATACTAGAGCTTGTGACCAAAATGTCAATATTTATGTTTATTTATTTATGTATTTATTCAACCTTTATTTAACCTGTGTGGTTGAGACACTTATGGTGTCTCATTCAAGACGGACAGGTGTAATTAATATACACGTAATAAAAGCATGACCGTGTGACATTATTGACGAGAAATTAAACAGTCGGTTTTGACTAAAGCTATGAATTAGGCTGCTACATTCTGTCACAGAGCATTGTTCTTGTAAAGTGACTTATTGTCCCTTCCTAATCTCTTTATCTTTTGAGCCTTCCCATGACTTTATTTAGCTCGCCCATCAGGGTACGTTTGGAAAAAGGAAGAGACAGACAGACAGTTTCACGGCACACCCAGGGTGTAGGTGTGTTGCAGGCAGCTGTGTGACACACACAGCTGTGTGATGCTTATTTTAGGAGACCACCCAAGCGTCATAATAACTGGCGGACACAAATCTGTAAATACACCGCTAACTAGCTGGTAGCTGTTTGGTGAGAGGTGATATGATCCAAACCTCGTAGCTTGCTCAGAAACAGAGGAGCCCAAGGTGCAGTGGGAGTGAAGCTAAATCGGTGTCTGACCTGTTTTTCTAGTCCCTGTTCCCCCCCTCCTATCTCCCTCTTTCTCTCTCCTATCTCTCCTCCTGGCTCTCTTCTGCTGCTGTCATGGCTCTGCTGTAGGAGGAGTGTAGGTGAGAGCGGGAGCTGTGCCTCTGGTCTAACCCTGTTTCTCGCCTCTCAGCGGAGGGCTACGCCGCCTTCCAGGAGGACAGCTCGGCCGATGAGGCGGAGAGCCCGTCCAAGATGAAGCGCTCCAAGGGCATCCACGTGTTCAAGAAGCCCAGCTTCTCCAAGAAGAAGGAGAAGGACTTCAAGGTGAAGGAGAAGGGGCCCAAGGAGGACAAGGCAAAGGACAAGGAGAAGAAGTCCAAGGACCTTACGGCTGCCGATGTGGTCAAGCAGTGGAAGGAAAAGAAGAAGAAGAAGAAACCGACCGCGGAGGTGGAGCCCGTGCCGGTGGAGGTCCCCACCTTCAGGCCGATCTTCGGGGCCCCGCTGGCAGAAGCCGTCAAGAGGACGGTGCTCTATGACGGCATCCAGCTACCGGCCGTCTTTAGGGAGTGTGTGGACTACATTGAAAACTATGGCATGAAGTGTGAGGGCATCTACCGGGTCTCAGGTGTGAACACGTCCTCATTGTGTCTTTTGACTAAAATAACATGGTGACAGTAACGTAGTGAGTAAGGGAACACTTTTTTTACATCACTTTATTTATACTAGGTAGGTTCTTAACTAGCCAAATGGGAAATATAGAGACATGAAGTTGCATTACTTTGAAGCTTTACTCTTGGTTTTAGTTTCCAGTTTGCCTACATTAATCACTATGACAGTATGTAAGTGGTACATGGTCACTTTGCAACCAAACAGCATATGGACAGTGTGTGGGCCATTGGGGACATTTCTGCTCTTATTTAGTTCTTCCTATCCTCTCTGGCCAGCCACTGCTGTTTGACTTAGTGTTCACTACAAATGTTACACCTAGACACAAGGATCAATGAATTATTATTTCAAAGTGTGAAGAAGTGGGTTGAATCACTCCTGCATTTCCACCCTCTTTTAACATTTGAACAGTGTCTCTGCAGGCTTAACTCTGTAACACATTTCCCAGGCATGAAGTCGAAGGTGGACGAGCTGAAGGCTGCGTACGACCGCGAGGAGTGCCCGTGTCTGGAGGAGTACGACCCCCACACGGTCGCCAGCCTGCTGAAGCAGTATCTGCGCGAGCTGCCGGAGAACCTCCTAGGCCGCGACATGGCCCAGCGCTTCGAGGACGCGTGCGGGCGCCAGGTGGATGCTGAGAAGCTGGTGGAGTTCCAGAGGCTGCTGGCGGAGGTGGCGCCCGGCAGCAAGCTGCTGCTGGCCTGGCTCATCACGCACATGGACCACGTCATCGTCCACGAGACGGACACCAAGATGAACATCCAGAACATCTCCATCGTCCTCAACCCCACTGTACAGGTCAGACAGGAGGGAGGGAGCGGGCTGGATAAGTAGACAGATACTTGGAAATTGACAGCAACGGTCTGTACAGAATAGACATTGTAGACATAACTATGATAGAGGGAAAAAGTCAGGTAGGAAGGAGGAGAAAGGAAGACCGATTCAAAATACTATTGTGAATAGAATGATGGACAAAGAGGAAATGCTGGGAACCCAAATATCTAATCGAAAGGCTCCATTTTGCTTAAGAAGAGAGCTTCATATTTTGTATAGCAACACAGCAGCAAATCACCCAGTTTTCATTGAGGCGTCTGTTCACTGGCGAAACCTTGGCCCAGTTTATTACCAAAGGGAAATGCCTGCTCCACTTATTCTAGACTAGCAATAGTCAACACATCCTCTGAGATTTTGGGGTCACATGACGAATTTATGATTTAGAGATGTTTATTTTCTATTATTTTAATGTTTTACTTAGTTGTATTATCTTTATTAAAATGTGCATACATTTCTCCAGTGGTCTTCATGGTTATTTACATATATTTTTATTTTATCGAGAGTTCCTAGGTCACGACTCACAATTTTTGTCGTGGGTCAAATGTTTGAGTACCGCTGCTTCTCCTGGTTTGTCGTCAGATCGGGAACCGTGTTCTCTATGTGTTCTTCACCCATGTGAGGGAGCTGTTTGGAGACGTGGTCCTGAAGCCTGTAGTGCGACCGCTACGCTGGTCCAACATGGCCACAATGCCAGCGCTGCCTGAGACACAGGAGAGCATCAAGGAGGAGATCAGACGACAGGTGGGTTCCCTCCTTGTTGTTCCTGCCAGGCACACTGGCTGTATTCCGGCTGTGACCCAGTCACTACTGTATTTTATGCATGCACTTGTCAGGGGTCAGTGTTAAGACCAAAATACACCAACCAGCAGGTCAGGGTGCTACAGGCAGTGCTCCCAATGAGAGCTACTCCAATATGTTGTTTACCATTCAGTTCAGCTTCGTTGAGATTGTACAGGTTGTAGCTGAGTTTAGAAATTCTAAACTATTCTATACTGTGTTATTGCCAGTGGAGATTGTATCCTCTTTTGTGTCTTGGGGGTGCAAATACACGTGAACAATAACAACATAATACTCACTATTTCACTTTTTAGTTTGTATCTATAACTTTTTATCTTTGTATAAAGTATTCTGTGGATCTGTAAGGATTTCAGTAAAATAGAAAGTGTTCTTTTTGCTTCTGCTCTGCACAACCAAGGATCCATGGGATAAAATTTTCATAAAATGCCATACTGTTTACAGTCACAGATGTTTATTTAGAACCATGGCAGATGTCTGTGAACAAAACATGGCTAGTTTTGTTTTTAGCTAGATCTTCAATGCATCACTACTTTTAAATGTTTAACTAAATATATTGCTAATGTAGACAATATTTACAGTCTTTCATATCATCAAGACTGGCCCTGTAGAATTTAAGCTTATTTTATTACTTATACACAAAGTTGGTTTGGATAAGGGTTGAGCTAAATAACTAAGCGTTGAATGTGTGTCCCAGGAGTTCCTGTTAAACTGCTTGCACAGGGACCTGCAGGCTGGCGTAAAGGATCTGTCCAAGGAAGAACGACTCTGGGAGGTTCAACGTATCCTGACTGCTCTCAAACGAAAATTGAGAGAGGCCAAACGCCAGGCAAGTGCTTCCTGGATGAAACCTTCCTTCATGCATTAGGTTATGACCTGATGCTAGCCTTCTAGGACAGATTTAACAGAGGGAATAATGTGTGCATGGTTTATTTACTAGGATGACTACTAGCCCAGCATATAGCTAGCAACCGTTATTGCATACATTTTGATACTTGATAGTTTTAGTCACTTCAACATCATTTCTAGGTCAACTTCAATTTGAAAAAACCTATTTTAGTGGTTAAATAGAGAAATTGAAGTGTTGGGCCCAACACTGTAGACTAAATAAGATAAGATTAAGTAAAGACTTTTCTAACTTTTTTCAAACATAAATAGACCCAGTGTCTGACTAGCTGTTTTCTTCAACATTCCTCTGTGGTTGACTAGGAGTGTGAGAGTAAGATAGCACAGGAGATCGCCAGCCTATCGAAGGAGGACGTCTCTAAGGAGGAGATGACTGAAAACGAGGAGGAGGTGATCAACATCCTTCTGGCACAGGTAGAAAAAGCGCACACACGCACACGAAAACACACACACACACACACACACACACACACACACACACACACACACACACACACACACATTTTACATAGTAATTTTACTGACTCATCCACAGTGACCTAAAATGACTGGCATTAAATGCAATATCCAATGTTACAAGTCACAAGTGCAAGATAAACGCATTATTTAATGCAACATAATAATACATTTTCCAGTTTGTTGTTGTACATCTAATTTAAACTGGCAGGCAAGGAAAATCGGTAATTTGATTCTTACTATGTTATGTGTTGTTATGTTAGTATATAGGTATAATTCTAAACATCAGCAAACTATGAAAAATAAATTCCATTGCAAGATATTTACACGCTTTAATCCTCCTCGCTTAAATTAAACGCATCAATTTGATTCTGCAAACCAAGGTAACAATGTAACCAACAGAGAATACATACTATTAGTGCTTTCACATACTGTATGACACACAATATTTGACTAAATGATATGAATCACCAACGTGGCTCTTTCTCCTCCAGGAGAACGAGATCCTGACGGAGCAGGAGGAGCTGATCTCTCTGGAGCAGGTGTTGCGTAGGCAGATTGCTACAGAGAAGGAGGAAATTGAGAGGTTACGGGCGGAGATCGCAGACATACAGAGGTAAGAGACCAGCATTACATAACCTGCATGAGGGAACTCTTTCTACCTGTTTGTTGCTAGTATGCTGGGTTGACTACACTAGAATAGTCTGCAAAAGTGCTTTGCTCAAGGGCAAGTCAGCAGAGTTGGTAGGGGCCATAGATGTGAAACTACTAACTAAAAAACGAAATTAAAGCTTTTAACTCAGTGTTTAATGAACACAATCAATGTACAATGTAATCTATTCGATGTTTGGGGGGGGGGGGGGACGATTTTATTAAAACAATTATATTCAGATAAAGAAGCTGATATAGTGAGTTTTACTAAAGTTCAGTGTCAATTTATGTCCTTGTCAAAGCCATGAACTCTCCAATTAGAATGTCTCTGTAACAACAATAATACTACAATAACAAGTAAATGGTGAGTAAACTGTAGCGGTGACAATATTAAAAAATATTAAAAAACAGCATTAAAAAGCTCCACAAACAACCACAAACATTTAGTATATACTGTACCTTTATTTAAGGGAACTTTTTAAATCCCTCCACTCAGTTGACAGCTGTACAAATGTGTTCTACCATGACATGATGATCAAGTGTAAAGACAGCATTGTGTCTCCTAGCCGGCAGCAGGGTCGCAGCGAGACCGAGGAGTACTCCTCCGACAGTGAGAGTGAGAGCGAGGATGAGGAGGAGCTGCAGATGATCCTGGAAGACCTGCAGAAACAGAATGAAGAGCTAGAGGTGAGATAGATAGATAGATATA
>JAOEHI010000009.1:212097-247375 GCA_025447815.1 Percopsis transmontana
GTGTCTCTGTGAGTCTTTGTGGGTCTTTGTTTATGATAGAATGTCTGTAAGTGTGTGTGTGTGTGCGTGTTTGTGTGTGTGTGTGTATGTGTGTGTGTGTATGTGTGTGCAGACTGTCTCACACCAGTTCACAGTAATGCTAGCGTCACCAGCGTGTCTCGGGGACAGTGATATGACACCATGGAAGTCTCTTCAGCCCACATGAAAACACAGAGCAGCAGCCGTTCTCACACAAACTACTTCTGCCTTGGTGTAGCCACGGCAACAGGCTGTGATGCCAAATCAGAAGACATGAGTGATTAGTGCGTCATATCATAGATTTGACTGCGGTATAGTGCTCCCAGAATCCCAGATTTCAAGGTGGGGTTGGTGGGGTTGAGAAGGACATACAGATGAAAACAACAGTGTTTCTGTAATGCTGATTTCAACCACAAGGGTAATTCCAGACACAAGCAGTTTGCATCATCCTTTAGTAGTATTCAAGATAGTAATTATGGGATTTTAAGTAAAATTTTGAACAGGGCATTTTGATATGTAGTGTATATATGCATAATATCTGAGCAGAATTAGTGTTTTGTCTTCAGTCGCAATAAAAACCCTTAATTGAGAGGAACTGCTTAAGAGTTGACATCATGACAGAACACATGCTATATCAACTCTATTTCCTCCACTACCAAACTGTTCTGTACTGTACCATTACCTTAACCTCATTACTGTTTGGATTTATGACCCTCAAATGACACCGTAAGGTGTGGCTTCTCCACAAGATGTCTAGAGAGCTCTGTCCTGGGATTTGACCACATACTGTGAATAAAGGCATACATTGAAAACTTTCCTCTGGCTGCTGACCTCTTTTTCAGGAACTAAACCCAGATACGGAACTACTCAGTTCCTGGAACTTTTGCTTACATTTGAGATGTCATTTTACTACTAGCAACACAGCAAAACACAACACAAAACCCTTGTTTTGTGTTGTGTCATGGTGCCTCCAGGCCACCAGGGGGCGCCAGAGAGGAGATATCCCATGAGAACGCCAGTGAAGCAGCAGAACATGGCTGGGACTCATTAGCGGCCATTTTGCAGGCCTATTTAGTTCACCTCAGGTATGAAGGGTATGGCTACAGACTGGAGGTCCACTCTAGACCGGAAACACGTGACCATGCTCGGTCAAAACCCCAGCCCTCATCTTAATCCCTACCTTAACCACCAATCAGGATAGCCCTCATCTTAACCCTTAACTTAACCACCAATCAAGATAGCCCTCATCCTAACCCTTTCCTTAACCACCAATCCGGATAGCATAAAAAGCTACTCTAAGCAAGTAGTGGTCACGTGTTTCCTGTCTAGAGTGGAGCTCCAGACTGCAGTGATTTAGCATTGTTTAGCACAGAGCTCAAACAAGTGTTCACCCCATTGCGGGATGCTAGCAGCAGGCTGTCTGTCTGACCTCAGTCTGCCGCCGAGTATGCCATAGAGTAACCCTGTCAGTGGAGAGTAAATGGAACACTGAAGCTTTACTGTTCACTTTCCACCATACTGTAGGTTGACAAATTGAAAGATGAATTGGTGTGTAGAGTCAGACTCAACGTTTTGATATCACTCCAACCCCTGCACCCTCTAGGATCACCTCTAGTCCCCTGAAGAAGAACCAATACAGTGCCCGACTCTCACCTGCACAGAAGAGTTTTTATCTTTCTGGGGCGGGAAGACCCTGATGTCTGAAGCTCTCTTCCCATCGAATGAGCAATCAACGCTGCTTCTACCAGTCACCCTTAAGTGGCCAGGGCATGACATGGAGGCCTTCATTGACTCAGGAGCGGCTGGTAATTTTCTTGATCTAAACTTAGCAAAACTTTCCCTTCTCTAGATGTGTACCCCACCTCTCAGTTCAGTCCATAGATGGGTCTCCTATGGGAGGGGGGAGGGTACAGTTTCAAATCGCTCGTGTTTATTGTCTACACAACTGAATCACAGTGAACATATTATATTCTATCTCCGTGACCCCTTCTCTCCTGAACCCCCTCATCCTCGGGTATCCAACAAACGCCGCTCCTCAACTCTGCCACCTCATCAGCTGCTCTCTAGCATCATGCCTCCAATGGGTAGAATCTACTCTCTCTCAAGACCTGAAACCGAAGCTATTGATTGACTACATAGCTCTTTCCTGGAGTATATCCTTTCAGAGGTGGGAATCCATAGGGATCCAGTGAAGGCAATTCATGACTGTCCTAGGCCATCATCACCGCAAGTCCAACGGTTTTTGGGGTTTGCTAACTTTTATCAAATGTTTATTCTAAACATCAGCTCTGTTGCAGGCCCCTTGACCGCCCTAGACACATCCGGTGGACCATTGAAGCGCAGCAGGCCTTTGATGGGCTCAAGAGAAGGTTCACCACGGCTACTATTCTGGTGCATCCTGATTCTGACCAGTCTTTTGTGCTGGCCAAATCTGGGGCTCGAACCCGCAACCTTCTGGCTGGGAGTCCAACACATAGACCACTAGATTATCCTGCCCAGCTTTTTGTCATCTGGACTGACCACCAGAACTTGCTGTTCATCAAGGAGGCTAAGCGGCTGAATACACGACAGGCAAGGTGGGCTCTTCTCTTTTCTCATGTCTTTTCCCTGTCATATAGACCAGAATCTAAGTCAGAATGTGGATGTCCTCTCTAGACAGTTTGACTCTTCTAAAAGGGACAAAGTACCCAAACCAATCCTGCCCAACTCCTGCATTGTGGCCCCACTTTTATGGTCAGTCCAGAGTGTTGTGGAGCAGGTTCAGCACCGAGAACCTGACCCGGGAGGGGGTGCCTCCTAGGCGTTTGTTTGTACTATCTTCTGTTCACCCACAGGTTCTGCAGTGGGCTCACCCCTACAAGTTCTCTGGTCAACCGGGTGTCTCTCAGATCCTGGAATTGGCCAACGGTGATGTCTGGTGTGCGATACGTGTGCTCGACATAAGTCACCTCGTCAACGCCCTGTCGGCCCACTTCGCCCTCTTCCCGTATCCTCAAGACCATGGTCCCACATATCCATGGACTTTGTCTCTGGTCTGCCTGCCTCACAAGCTAATACAGTAATCTATTCCTGTCCTTTTATTCTTTCTTGCTAATTCATTGTCTTTGTCATCTTGTTTTCATTTTCGCTCTCTCTTTCTCTCTCTTTCTCTTCCATGAAATGTTTCTTATGTGATGGAAAAGCGTTTTCTGTTGTAAACCAAGTAATGCAGCATGTTTTGGTGAAGGGTGCAGTATTCTTGGTATATTGGAATGACATGATTGTTTGATTGGAGGGCATTCAAACCTTGCCTAGAATAAACAAACTACGGGCTGATTTTGTTTACAGACAGAAGACAAATATATATAATGGCTTTGTGTTCTGGAGTTCTTGAGCCCAAGACAGAATCAGTTCAAGTGCTTATATATTAATATCAGAATCTCAATTGCTACGGTTTCCAAGGACAATAAATATACAGCAATTTGTCTTGGTGACATTAGTGTGTGTGCAAATTGACAACATTTGCATTTACATTTTTATTTACAGCATTTAGCAGATGCTTTTATCCAAAGCGACTTACAATTAGTACATTTGTCAACAGTTGAACTGCTTAACCACCAGTTTTTGCAAGCAAATAACATTCTCCCAGAATAAGCGCAGCATCATGTAACAAGTTTACTTCACTTATGCATCTTTAGAACATTACTTAAATGTTCGCTCCTCAAAACAGTCATTAATTGCAATAATCGAAAGTTATCAACAGAAACGTACAGCACATGACACAGGGACACACTAAACAACAGTACCCAGAATGTCCTTTTCTACATGCAATATTTAAAGTGTCATTTAAGTCCTGAGTTTCCAACTGATCATGGAGTCAAACTGAAGCCGTTGACAGAGAAACACCAAACTATGCCAGTGGTTCATTTCATGTGGCAGAGCGCTGCCAATTTAAGAATTCTCCTTGGTTTCCCTCTTAAAGTTCAAAGGCTTTCGGTTAATCTATTTGACTGACCCTGGCTGTCTCCACGACAACAAGATCACAGGCAAGAAGCCTGTCTTTCCTTCATGGGCCCTTGTCATCAACAATGCAACCCCTCGGCAGTGCGTGAGTCTCCCATAAGTCACTCTCTGTGTGTGTGTGTGTGTGTGTGACTATTTATGTCAATGTGTGTGCACTTGCGTGTGTGTTGATTTGAATGTATGTGTGTGTGTCTGTGTATCTTTTTGCATCTATGTGTTTGAAACTCGATAGCCCCATCATTAGCAGCTACCTCCACTGTGTGTGTGTGTGTGTGTGTGTGTGTGTGTGTGTATTGACTTTCCCTCCAGTGACCCAGAATGCTCCTTGGTCTCAGGTCATTGAGAAGCCCACTGTGTTTTCCCAACATGAGTTTAAAACCAAGCAGCTTCCCGCTTCCTATACAAATGATCAGACCACACATGCAATCAACGTCATATCATTCCTATTGTAATTGAACCTTTTATTTAAGCATCCAAGTCTCACTGAGATGGCGAGCGCTGCCCCTCCAAGATGACACGCTGTTGTCTTCACAAAGTTTCATGCTGAATGTGAACAGTATGTGCCGGGAGCCCGTAGGCCATTACGGACGTGGGGAAACGTCGAGTCTGTGTCCTATTAAGAATCTGCTATAACTTTATGATGGAAAGATGGAATGAGCTTATGAAAGCAGGAAGGGATCAGCTGTAGCACATTAAGGCTGGAGACAGCTCTCTGCGCTCTGGGTTCAGGCAACACATTCCCCTGTGTCCACCTAAGATGATTTTTGACTCCATTCTGTTTGCCTAACATCAATGCCTGTGCAAATTGACAAGATAAATCCAATTCATATGTTACTAGAGAGCTGGATGAGCAAATGAGCAGAAATGAGATCCACTTGTATGGTTCAGGCCCGGGTCAGAACAAATGAATACATGAATAATTATGGGCTATTCTTCTCAGACAGCCTCATGAGTACATCCAGATCTTGTCAGCTCAATTGATGCCGACAAGCAAAGAAGTTCTCAAGTGCTCTAAAAACATCACAACGAAGATTGATCTTGTTGTGATTGGTTAAATGTGGTCTAATCGCCTGCTAACAACTTTGAATGACAGATATTGGTACCGCCTCTACCACTAACAATTTGGAATGATGCATTTCCAGAAAGACTTGTGAAGGGAAACGAAATTGCAGCGCGAGATCAGGATGGTTTCAAAGCAGCCTACTTCTTAGATGAAAAAAGGGACAACAAGTTATAATGAGTAATACATTAGACAACGCAAAATATGATACAGTAGTAAATGTCCATTTGGCAATAAAAACAAACTCTGATTCATGGATGGGATGGTTTGATTCCTACAAATCATCTGAGGCTTAGTTTAGTCTCCTACACAGTCCAGGTGTGCTTCTCCCCCAGCCAATGTTTGCTTCATAAAGCCTGGTATCAACTCAACAGTAGAGCACTTCGAACTGATTCCGACATTAATCTAACAGCCTTGCATTTCAGATTGTTAATGGCCAAGCCAAAGTGCTGTGCTGACTTTAGCCATTCAAAACCATCAAGGATTTGTCACTGTGCTCGCAGCTGTCTCACCCCCCCCCCCTCCCCCCTCCTGCCTGTAACACAGTGTTTCAGACACTTCATTACGGATGAGTTGTGAGGCTACAGGTTTTCAAACATTCGATGAGTCTCTCTCTCTTGGCAAGGCCGTGTCTGGTCTCACTTGCAGGCTGAACACACGGTAGAAATGATGGAGAAATAAGGAATATGTTAACTTCCCTGAACACTTCTCTCATGTTCTGTCAAACTGCCCAACTCCCAGTTCGACAAATAAAACCCAGCACTGCAGTCACACCTACCAGTTAAGAGTTCTTCCTTAAAAACACTTTATAAAAAAGGTCACATTTTGAAGGTCACATGCAACATCTTCAACACTGTAAACCAGGATAGTTTCGCTGCTTAAAAGTTTTAAAAAAAATAATTAACCACTTAAATACTTTGTTTGTTAGTATTTATACAACTTATTTTAATATTGTTTTTGTGTTCTATGAACACAAAGTATTTAAGGTGACCTACTTTTAATTTAATGAGTTTTTTGTAAACAGATATTTTTGTTATTTCAAATTATGTTTAATTTTCTTAGTATTAATTATCTTTGATTTTTAAATTAATCTTGGAACAAAAGCTCAGCACATTTTGTAAGTATTTTCAACGTGCTGTTTGAGCTACATTAACCTGCATGGTAATCACTAGAACTCAACAATCACCTCACAAATATTGACGCTGTGTCCTGCTATTATTAGTGAGCCCATCTAATGATGAATGCAGTATGCTATATTGTCATCATGTTTTATAGAGAGGGGGCATCACAAGATTCATGTGGCTGTTTGACTTTGTTTGAGTCCTACCCAGCACCACACTGATGCAGGCAGTATTAAGACTTGTGAACATTGTATAGTTGTATTGCTAATTGAGTGTTTTTACTGTACCTAATGCATGAATCACTACCAAATAGTTTATTATTTATATTACAGCACCGTGTATTTACAGTGTTTACATCACATTTGTAAATACAAATCCAATTTATGTAAAGGACAAATGAGGTCCTGGCTATATGTGATTTGTGCCCTTAACCAACAGTTTCCTTCTACTTTTCGTCAGTGTAGTCCTTATAAAAGAGGTGTAATGGGACACAATATTGGCTACAGGCAGTGCTCCTTAAAAGCTGGTGCCTATTGTGACCTCAGACATGATATCATTTTATGTGCATCAATTTATGAGCTTTGTAGTAGTTTATGGATCTGCCAGTATGGCTCATTATTCTAGACTGTCATTAATCACACAGATAAAATACAGTATATAATATTTTAGTGATATAGGACTAGTGATTGTGCTACTAATGTATTTTTAGCTAATGATCAATCATATTTTCACACATTACAGCCTGTGTAGCTTTTGCATTGCAAAGGCGGCCAATAAAAAATAAATACTATGAGTAATGTTGCATTACAAGTTTGCAGCTGTCATTGTTTTTATGTAAATATCAATCTACACGTGTGCAATTTTTTTCTGCGACTTCATATTCAGAACAGGGGTGTGTGAATATTTTCTATGAGTGACAATTTCAACATACAACTTCAGATTCTTTCTACAAGCTCTCCTGTGTTTTTTTTCTTTTTGTGACTTTAAATTCAGCTCACATGTGTGTGAATATTGTATACAAGTGAAATTTTTAATACAAGTACAGATTTCTGTTCTACAAGTTCTCACATTGTGTGTGTGTGTGCGCGCGCACACACACACACATTATTATTATTAAATACAGGATATTTTAGGGGTGTTTGGTGTAAAGGAGAAGGTAGAGGGAAAGCATGAGTGATTAATGAACCCACCCACCATGACCACAACTCTGTCAACAAGTCTGTATCTTTCACACCACATGGGTAGCTTTAACTTTTCATTATAGTGTTCATAGTTGTTCAGTACAGGATCAGTTGTCCTTTAATGCCAACAATTATTTTAAAACAATTGTAACAGTATTATTACTATAATCGCTTTTAGTTTTATAATGTTCTGCTAGTAACTTAGTGAAATGCTTAGAAACTTGGAGGAACTGATTATCATGCAAATAAATCCAGGAAATTTATGAGCAAAATATCAAATGAAAATCCTAATAGCTATCCTAATAGATTCCCATTAGCAGATATTTTGCTAGCAATTACAGTCCCTTCATTTCCCATATTTATTGAGGGATCATGTATGGACCTGCATTGTTCTTGTGCAAGTTAACACATGAAAACATCTCATGTCTAGCGGTGATCACAAGCTGTGTTTCTGTTACACATGCCCCATCAGATACTCTGCGACAAAGCATCTGCATGAGCTCAGAGGAAAACCTCCAGCATTCCTTATTCTGGGGAGAAGACCACCCAAAAAGACCCCCATACCAACCCTTCCCCCGCTCTGTCTCAGGTTACAGGGCATCGCCGGTTGGCAAAAGAAAATGTCACAAGAAAAAAGGGAACTTGAACTTCAAAAGGAGACTAATCTGGAGTAGCCCGAGTTAATTGTGTGCATCTGTTCTACAGCTCTGGGTCTTCTAAACCTGCTTGCTCTGCCAACCGCCTGACCATGAATCCACCACTAAACACTATCCAAATGAATGTAAAAGTGATACTAATAAATGATGGGAGATGTTCTCTTGATGATGCTACATGGAGAGTTGTCATTTGGCGGTTGTTAGAGGTTCACGTTCCCTCCAAAGATTCTTGTCCGATTCTACGATGGTGCGATCAAGCTAATGTCACAACCCCATTGGGATATTTCATTCCAGCACAGATGGAAACGTTCATTTTGAAATCACTGTAAGTCCACTTTGTGGGAAGAAATCATTACCTAAACTTCATTATATGTCTTAAATAGTTAGAACCCAGGGTCTGTATAGACGGCAGTATACAGTAGTTTCCACTACCATTTTTTCCCAACCATAATATTGTTTTCTTTAAAGTATGCATTCTTGTATTCTTGTTGGTATTAAACTATTGACTTCATCCCAAAAAGTACAGTTCCAGTCACTTTAATGTGTCTATGCGTATTCTATGAAGCAGGTAAAATGTCTTCATACTCGCATCTACAAGTTGGGACCACAACAGCCAGGATTGCTTTGATCCCTCCGAAGCAGGCAACAATTTCATAGTTATGCTCGCTAACAAACCATCCTCCAAAACAAGCTCCGACCTGAGTCTCAATTCTTCTAAACTTTGATCCCAAGTAAACAAACCAGAGATATAAGGCACAGATGAAGTTAGAGGCCAGACCCCAAACGTTTCAGGCAGTGTTTGTACCTGTGCCAAATGACACAAATGCGGGTCAGATTTGAAATGTGTTTGGTTCTGTATTGACACCTGTTCAGACATATGTGGTAGGCCAGGATGAAAAAAATAACCTTAATGGTGCCACCACCACTACATTTCTGTTACCATGACTACTGACGATTTCAGACAGTTTATACAGCATGCAATATTAAAGGTCAAAAGTCAAGCTTTTTAATACAATTTATTCTTGTATTGTAAAACACTAACATACTGTATATACTGTATATTAATAAAGAGAGAGCATAGGAAGTTACTCTCATGGTTACTGTAATATAGAAGCATATACAGTATATACTGTAAATATAGAGAAGTAATATAGACTTGCCATACAGTATAACACCAAAATAGGCTACATGTCAAGATTAAATTAGTTAAATTGGATATTCATCACAACCTTATTGTCCAAATGGAATGACCCTACTGCAATTATTCTGTTAAACTTGCTGTTAAATTAGGCTTTTACAAACAAACCGTCAAACTGTCTAATTGTTGAATTGTCACCTTACTGCAGAACAGGTAAGTAATTTTCAATGTGACCGGTTTCTGTTGTGATATACTGACTAGTACTCACCCTGTATGTCCATGTATATGAGTGATATGACAGTGATGACAACATTCAATTTCTCTCCATCTAGCCTAATGACAGATCCACACAGCAACAGTCTGCAGTCTCGCTGTGAGACAACAGCTGAAAAACATTGCCTATCATGTTTCATCTTCAGCACCACCTTGCCAGGCAGATTGCAGTTCAGCAACATGTGGCCTTCCCTTGAAGGCTACCCAAAACCACATGTGCGAGACCCCCAACCCCCTCTCACACACATGCACGTACACATGCCCACACACATACACACACACACGCACACACATACAGGCAACCTGGTTGTAAGAACGCGGCATTTAGGGGGAAGCCAAAATCAAAGGTACAAATCTTGGAAATTAAAGGACTGCGGAACAGTCATCTTTCCCTCTCTCAGTCAGGAATGCTTTTCATTAGAGCAGAGCCTCAATGTGAACCAGCAGCCCACGGATACAGATTAGAGCGGGCGGACGCCTTTCGTTGCCTCAAAAAGGGTTCAAAAACGTAATGTTTTCAGTGTGTATCTGGCCCAAATCACATCGGGATATGTTACACACACTGGAAGCTAATAATCAACACAATCAACAAATTCCTGACCTTGTTCACAGTTATTTGGAAACATCTGATGTAAAGATTTAATGCTAACATTTCAAGTAAAACTAGATCACGCGTGGCTGATGATATCAGTGAGTAGCTATGTGATATTTGGAACATATTCTGTAAACAGAAGTACACGTGAAAGGGTGTCTCCTAACATCGCATGTCGTATCATAGGATAATGACCAGCCTTTCCTTGGGGCTTAGACATCTTTGAAAAATGGCAGGGATTATGTGCTCGCACCTCTGGAGTGGCACCTTGAAAAAAAAAGTGTATCATTTATTTTGGCGTAGTGGGGAGTCACGGTGGGGTCATCATAAATCACCCCCCCCTTGTCAGTGACGGACAGGAAACACTTTACATCAAAAGATGGCTATCACGTGTGCGTGCATGTTTAAAGATTCTGTGTGTGTGTGTGTGTGTGTGTGTGTGTGTGTGAATGTGCACATGTTCAACATGTACCTACTTTTCATCACTCGTCTTGAGCTCCGATCCACATCACCATATCCAGTTGGTGATTTATTCACTAAGGGAATCTTTCAATCAATTGGGGTTGCTTGAACCTTTCAAGGTGTCTGGCTTTCAGCCAACAGGGCCATGTCATAGGTGTGTGTACACTGGAGAAGGACGCGTACCAACCGAGGGTGTGCGTATAGACTTAGGAGTCAGCCTCGTATCCTGTTTACATTCCCATACTCCTCTCCGATAAGCTGTTAGCGTTTCACACTCACTTAGTCCTGCTAATGTCCTCTCCTTCCCAGTCTTTGTTTCTATTACGTACCATTATCTTTACCTTAAGTGTCTCGCGCATGGATAGAGAGGTGAGTCAAAACCCGCAGTGGCTGACACCCCCTTTGTGTCTTCTAAAATGGTATCTTCCACTCCCAGCTCCACCAAGGCTGAACACACCTGTTTTCTGAAACACAAATTTTGTGTCCGAACAGCAACTGCATCGCCGAGAAGGATTCGATATCCCTCTGAAAGCAGGCGGCTGACCTTCTCCTTGTGAGGTGTTTATGACTGCAGGTTGTATCGTAGGCACTTGAGCAATGTCACCCCCTTGACCCCACTCTCCGAAGAAGAAACACTGGCCTCACTCCTCAGGCCCAGACCCTCGCAATTGCTAAGCCCCAGTTTGAAATTGTAGATTGTGAGAATATGACAAAGAAATGTCCACTTTTTGTATCCCTTGTATGAGTTTAGCTTGTATGAGCATTAGGAGGCCAAGCTCCAGTGTAAAGCCCTCAAAGACACTTCTGGACCGACTGCGATAAACATAACTTCATATAATGTCCCAAGAAGTATGCACACCTAACAACTGCAAGCTGTCTGGACTATCCGGTATCTTTCCACAGCTCTCTTTGTTCTATTTCAACCATTCAGCTGGTTGGCACACACAGCCTGGGAAATCAGTACCTATTATTTGAAACCAAGCCACAATATTGGCTTAGATAGAATAACAGCTTAACAGCCTCTAACCAACGGATGACCACATCGCATTACATTCGTTGTTTGTAGCCAAATTGCGAGTTAATAACTTTTGGCCTCGGTGCCTGTTGACTACTTGTGATGTTTGCGGAGACAAGGCCTGCACTGTTCACGGACCAGCTCCTCCGCAGATCAGAGGACCTTAAAGAGAACACAGCTGCAGATAACACTGAATCTGGACTGATTTGAGTCATGTGTGAGGGCATGAGAAAGAATAACGCCAGCCTGAGTGGAATTTCAAGTCTTCACAGTAACAAATTCCACCTTCTAAAATTTGTTTAATCCAAAAAAGCAATTCATTGACATTTAGGAAAAAGGTAATACTTGAACCTCAGCCCTGAATAGCCTAGAAAAGTTGCACCATGGAAATGTTTAACTTTTATTCCTTCTTTTACCAAGAATATTTTACTCTCATGTCAACAATCATTTCATATCTTTTTTCCATCAGTATTTTGGAACTCCACTTTTCAATTAATCATGTGAAAAGTTGGAGTGTTTTAAATAAATGTCACATTTGGTCACAGCTTGTTCTAATTGGACAGTGTTTGTTGGAGCCAGTCCAGTGCTAACGTTTGAACTTGAGTGATGTGCATAGTGTATTTTCCACAGTTTGTCTGGCGCTGTCACTGTGCACTGCACCACGGGGTCCTGCTGCCCTCTTGCCAAGTGATTTAGCAAGGGGCCGTTAGACTGTGAGGGTCTGTACATACGAAATAAATGCTGAATCCTTGACTGATAAACTGTAAGCTAATTAACTAAGTGACTGGCTTCTATTGTACTATGATCTAGTCCATTATATCATGATTCTATTCTATTCTTCACACAGCTATATTCCATGTATGCTGATATTAAATTCCCCAGACTCATGTCTGGGATGATGAGTCAATATTTTCAGGGACCCTGCTAGTGTTCTTGCCCACCGATGGCCCTGTGCTTCCCAGTGCCAGAGCAAATAATGGCCCCTCTCAGGACCCTAGACACCGGGGGAGCGGGCCGACATCAAAGTTCCACTCTGTCCACAGACACAGACAGGACAGAAACAGAGATTGAAACGCTGTCTTTTATCGTTTGTTTGCCCTCTGCGGGAGGACGGAGACAGGGACGTCTTCAGATTAAACAGAAAAATAAAGTGCGCTCCTGGAGCCCTGTGCTTGAGGAAACAACCTCTGTTAATTGATATTTGCCTCCGCCTGTGGTGGAAAAGAAGACGCCCGGGCTCTCTGCTTCAGGCCTGCGTCCAACTTACATACAACATTTCAACAGGTCTGTTGAGCAGGTCATCACAGAGGCCTTTGTTCTCAAGGCGGACGGACGCGGAAGATTCACTTAATATTCCGCCCTTCCAGCCACTCCAGAGCCTTGGCTCATCTCTATCTCTGCGCGACAGACCTTTATGATAATATTGCCAGAGTTGTGAAAGCTGACGTGCTGCTCCTCAGAGACCAATGAACCCTGTCTAAATTCCTAATGAAGGGGGCATCCTTGACCAGGGCACACAGGTATGTAACCGGCCTAAAGAGAACCGTGTCCTTGTTCCCCTTAAGGGAAGACTACAGAATGAGTTGAGATGCAGTTATAAAAAGATAGAGAGGGGGGGGGGGGGTTGCCCGGGGCTCATCTGGAGCTGATTACCCAGCTGATTTGGAAATGGAACTGACTCTTCCAAGAAGCTTGCTAGTGAAATGCAATTTGGATGATTCTGTGTGTCATGCTAGTAAATCAAGGCTTTCTACACAAAGCAGGGGCATCATTTGCAACAGACACTATGTGTGAGGTGTGCGCGCGCGTGTGTGTGTGTGTGTTGAGGTGGGGGGGTGGGTGGGAGATTAAGCTTGAATAACAGCATTTATACTCAATATAACTTTTTTCAGATGGGAAAAAAATCGTATTGATTCAGTTCAAATGAAATTGAAACTCTTGTGACTACAAATTGAACCTGGATATCAACAGAAAAGACAGTAAGTTTTGGCCTAAATATTGGAAAACATCCATCATCTTCATCCTGCTTCAAGAAATATGAAAAAATCTCCCACTCATATCTATAATCTCAGAGGGGAGGTGAGGGAAGTGGACATGAAAAGAGAGGAGAAGGGAGTCTAGATGTGAGGAAGAATAGAGCGGGATCGAGTAGGAGAGTTAAGAAGGAGAGGACAGAGGCGTGGAGAGTAAAGAAAAGAGAAGAGGGGAGCAGGGGAGAAAATGGAGGTAGGGTGGAGGAGCGCGGCCTGGGAGAGCCGCTGCAGGTACCTGCTGAGGAGCACAGATGTGATTAGAATCTCTCAGTTGGAACATGTGGCCCGGCCCTCAACAACGAACCCAGCCGACAGACACCAGGACTGGGCACTGATGGCCTGATAACCCCCCCTCTGTCAGGCTAACGGGGGCCTTATAACCAAGGCAGACTATTAAGGTCAATGCCATGCACATCAACAAAGGCATACCTTGTGTGAGTGGACACGGGGTCACCTTTAATAAACACGCTTCTATGTGGTCCGACAGGAATGGAGGAAGGCCGGCAGAGTTCCTGTGTTCAAGGCGATGACTGAACCCCCTCGGTTAAATTCCTTAGAGACCAACGCTGTCCTTCCATTAATATGACACTCACTTTGAAGACCTACTACTGGTTAACTGTTAACCAAACACATACAGTTAAACGGAGCACCTACAAATCAAATTGTGGCTGTTTAAAGATTACCATAAGATAGACGTTAATTGATGGACGTTGTTTTTTTCTTACGGGTTAAGACGCCTTGGAATAAGAATCGAGGCTATAAAATGTCTTCTGAGTATAGTAGTGTAGGGAAAATGAGACACAACATCATGCACAAGTCTTTAAACAGGAGATTGTACATTTCCAGATGGTTCCATAAGTGAAGAAGGCATGAACGTCAGCCTTTGATTAAAAGGCTTTTTTACATGGAAATAAACGGTGTGATGGATTTTCATGCCGTATATCACAGAGGATTGTTTGTAAATGGTTGTTTTATTCTCCCCGAATGTGTGTGTGAGATGAGATGAATGTAATTAAAGTTTTTTTTAATTAGACACTGCTCCTTTCTGGGAAGGCTGTGGCAGGGGGCGGAGACTGCGTGGAGACACGAGGGTTGTGGTCTGGCTGAGGGAGCCACAGAGACCAGGGTAATGGAAACCTGGTGTTGCAGAGTGTACACACACACACACACACACAGATGAATACTGTACATACATACACATGCACACACACACACACACACACAAATATACACACAACACTCACATAGAAATTCACACGCACATGTATTCATACATAGAAATACACACAAAGACAAACATACACAGAAACCCACAAATGCACATACAAACACACACATACATATGCATACATGCACGGAGGAAACCCACATACACAAATAGAAATACACACACACTCATCATAATGAGTGCATACAATTTGCACACACACACACACACACACAATATTACAATATTATTGTTATGTGGTGTGTGTGTGTGCGTGTTTCTATGTATGCACATTGGCCCTATTTAGGGGATATATTTATTCATTCATTTAGCATACACACACACACACGCGCTCGCATATATTATTGTTATGTAGCGTCTCTGTGTGTCTCTGTATGCAGGACTGATGCACAGCTCACACACAACACACACAACATAGCAACATGCACCCTCACTCACACACTCAGCCCTAATTACACATGAACACACACACACATCCTCAACCCCCCTCCAGTCATTACACATGCATGCACACGCACACATGCGTGCACACACATGTCAATGGGCTTAGGAGCACACACACACACACAGAATAAGCTTCTGCCACACACAGGCACATATGCACAGACCTCCACACCATGCCACCCCCCACCCCCCCACACAATAGAAGGGCATAAACACACAGCATTCTCACGTCAACCGCTTCATACTAAAGCTAGCGCCTGCATCACTCACTAGACTAAAACACACACGCACACACAGCGCACGGCCAAGAAATGTAGAAAACAGATCTTGGGCATCTACGAACACCAGTTAGACAAGGCCCTCCCTTTCCAATAGACGGTGATGTCAGTTTTCCACAGTCATTTCGCCCCAAATTACAGGCGATCAAACCTTTCCCCCTGTTAACAGTTATGAATAGATCAATCTCTCTCACGTGACAGGACACAAGGACGCCACAACATGTAGTGGTCACTTGTTCAGAAATAGGAGAGCTGCGGCGACTATGAAACCTTGATTCTGTGTTGGCACACCAAATGTGCTTCCCTGCATGGAGACGTATGGAAAACACGAAGGTGTGATGGCGCATACATTGACAGCAGGCGTGCTGTCACATGCTCAGGACTGAGCTCAGCTAGAGCTCTAACTAGAGGCATCGTGGATTTCTAATCAAATCCACTGTCATCGAACGCTTGTCAGGTCTCACACCATCTGCATGAACGGGTCAAAACGGCCAGCAACAGGTCAGTCACTTTGAACAGTGCACCATCTAGTGTTGCTTTATGAGTATGGAGTTTTCTTGCTTGGACTTAAGTACGTGTGTATCAGGCTTGTCCTGTAAAGCACGTCCCCACCGTCTTATATAAAACATTCATTCCGATATTGAGTTAAAGGAATGAAAACTAAAGTGAATTAGAGCTCAAGGAGACAGGGGGGTGGGCGCCAGATGTGACTATTTGCATTGGCCGGGTTAATAAACAAACCAGCATTTCAACTGCTGCTTTGTGCCAGAAGACATTTTTTAAACTTTAAAAAGCTGTGCCATTTTAAAAGTATCATTAATATGCACTGTAAGTTGTGATTTGTTATGCATTTAGGGTTAAATAAAATACACCAAAATTGAACTTTACAAGCCATTATTAAAGCCACTTCAATTTCTCCTAACGAACTCATTAAATTGTCATTACAGTAAACCACTTCGAAAAACACTGCTATGAATGAAAATGGGGCAAGTAAAGTTGAAAACAGACTGGCATTTGGCTAGTTGATTCCTTTGAAAAGCCAAACACCTGTAACTGCAAAAGCACATAAAATTGTATTTATAAATAGCAATTATAGAGGAATTAGTGTAGTTTTATACCAGCAGTTAATAACAGCAAAGTGTTTGTTTACCCAATAAAAGCACAAGCATCAAGTACAAGTGGACTAAAGCACAATATGCGCTTGTTGAACTTGGGAATTAAAACTTCACTTTACAGCTTTCCCTTAAACATCAAATCAAACATAAAGTCAAATTAAACCCCTCCTAGTGGAAACAGCTATAGCTGTGAATCCTACCCTTTCACACAAGCTTTAACTTGACATGGGCGTGGCATACCTCAGGCTTGAGTCTAGCAAAAACAATAAATATTCCAAATTTAGGAAAACAATACAACGCAGGAAATGGTGTTTATTGTCAAAGTGTATAAGTAGGACAATGTTAAATGTGCATATTTCATTGTGTAATCTAATTGTGCAACAAACTAAGCTACAGTATATACAGACATCTATCATTAACTGTTGATAGCTGGATGACAGTTATACTGTATAACAGTAAATCTAGTTGGCCGGTTGCTTGGACAGGACAGCCTCTGAGACCATCCAGTAAAACGCCCAAGACTTTGGTATCATCTGCGTCAAATGCAAAATGGTGGATACTCGTACAGTGTAATATCAATCAATCAATACAACTAAACACATCCATTAAAAACATCCACATGAATATAGTCAACGCAACATATGTTATGCAGAAAAATCTTTTTTCCCCATCTCTCTCTCTCTCTTATATTCTTAAAATCCAGTAAGGGTTAAACAAAACATTTAAATGTTACATATCCCATAAAAGTAAAAGAGAATAATGTTATGAGGACCCCCAAGTCTAGATAGCGACAATGCTTTGTGAAAAATATACGTATAGTAGAGTGAACTAAACATTTACATGATTTTACAAGCAGAAAAGAACATTGTTTTTGACATAACTCTTTAGAATAATAATACAGCCCCACAGTCTTATGAACATGCTATGACCTCTGATTACCCACTCAGATCACCGTCCGTGTGATGTAAGGCTACGGAGCCTCTCACATGGTTGTGGTTTCGTCTGCATGTTTGTGTTCGTATCTGTGTGAACAGTGTGTGAGTGCGTGTGTGTGTTTGTCGTGTCGGTATGCTCGTCTTTATGTAGGCTCAGCAGTCCCCCGAATTATGAGAGTGTGGTCCGGTCTCCATTTTCCAGTCTCTCTGGTCAGTGGCTTCTGCTTGGCCCTGCTGGGACGCAGCGGGGGACAGGGACATCTGTCTGCGTGGGTTCCCGCTGTGCATGGTGTTCCAGTGGCGTTTCAGGTCAGACGCTTTGATGAAGGCTTTGTCGCAAGAGCCGCAGTTGAAGGGCCTCTCGCCCCGGTGCTGCCGCTCGTGGTCTTTGAGGTGAGACTTGTGCTTGAAGGCCTTTTCGCACATTTGGCATCCAAAGGGCCTCTCGTTGCTGTGGACCCGCTCGTGCCTCTTGAGGTCTGGGCCTCGTATGAAGGCCTTGCCGCACACCACGCAGCGGTGCGGCTTGAAGCCGGAGTGGATCTTCAGGTGTTCCTTGAGGTGGGCGGCGGTGGTGAAGGCTTTGGGACAGTGCTCACAGCCGTACGGTCTGTTAGCGGTGAGGAGACGCTCCTTTTTGGCGTTGTGGTCGATGGGCTTCCCGCCGGGCCCCTGGCAGGAGCCGTGGTCGCGGTGGCCGTAGAGCAGGTACTCCAGCTTCATGTCGCTGGAGGTGGAGGACCCCCAGCCATGGCCGTGAGGGTCTTTGCTCATGCTGGTGCTGTAGTTGTGGGGTTGGGAGACGTGGGAGCCCCCTGCGCCCATGCCATCCATACCCTGGTCGTAGAAACTGTTCTTCCTTACCTCCTCCATGGCCAGTTCTTTAAGAATGGCATCCTGAGCTCGCATCCCATGATCCCCTGGGGCCTGGTTCTCCCGGGTCTTCATGTTTGTCAGCTCACGTTTCTGGGTGCACAAGTTGTCAAGGAAGTTGATCCCCAGGATCTGGCCAGATGACATCATCATGTTGATGTCCTTCTTCCGCACGGCGAGCCGGGCCGTGTACATGTAGTTGAGGACTTCTTCGAAGATATCAGAGCGGATGAAGTCCAGCTCCACGATGGAGTTGTCCTCGTCACTCTGTTTCTTGAAGAGTTTTTTGAAGTAGTTGCTGCAAGCGGCCAAGACACAGCGGTGAGCCCTGAATTCAATGTTTTCCACCACAACCACCACATCACAGTGCTCGCCCTCCATTCTCTGTTGGTTGAGCATCTTTAGAAAGGTGGCTTTATGGTCATAATCGATATATCTCAATAAGTCGGACATGTTGCAGGTCAAATAGGAGCAACCTGTAACGAAAAACAGGGAACGATAAAACTTTTACGTAACTATACTACAGGTATGGACGCTGGCAGCAAAGGGGTGGAGCGTCAAATTTTTTATAATAATTTATACATATTAAGTACGCGAAAGATATTTAATTCCAGGTATCATAAAGACAAGCAAACGTCAAAATAACTTCTATCACGGCAATCGGTGATGGATAGGGATCGAAAACACAGAAAGTAAACAAGTGTCCAAATCAGTCGTGCATATCTGCTATAGGAAAAAGGCCCAACAGGGTTAAAAGCGCGATTTTGGAAAGGTACAAAAATAAACAGTCGGTGTGAAGAATTTAACGCAACGTTTAAAAATGAAAGCGGGGTGTTGTAGTATTGTGTTTGCGTATCAGCCGTGTTGCGTGTGGAAAGGATAACCTTAGCAAGAATATTTCACATTTCACTGCGCCCAGCCATTTTGGTCAGCAAGCCTCCATTGGCATGTATCGCTATCTCCGGGAACTTTAAACATACAAAACAACAGCTCTGCATTTCGGAACAACACAGTAAAACACACTATCCGGGTTTGAGAGCTACTCCGAAACCATAAATAGTCAATAAAAATGTAATACCCGAAGCCTGAACGCGATCCTTGTGTTGTCACGCAAGGCAGTCGACGACGATCCGAAGCTGTCGTTCTTCCTCTTCCTCCTCTTGTTGTGACTATCGACTCTGGAGGAAATGCTGCATTGTTTTGCTGCCACCTACAGGATCGGAGCGCGCGCGCGCGCACACTCGCACACACACACACACACAGAGGGTGGGGCCTCTGAAAACACACTTCTACGTAAGCATTATTTTTTGTAGCCTGAAAACCTATGTGAAAAAGTCGCTTGGATTTACCCCAGGGCACCATTAAGGACGCCTCTGAATATTCAGAGCCACAGGTTGTTGTATAATGAATACATTTATTCAGCTTTCTCACAGCAAATCTCCCAATAGTTTTTTTCTACCCACATTATTTTCAGTAAAGGCAAGGTTTCTACAGTACAGTATGTGGAGGCAGTTTTCCCCAATGTATATTGCATTTAGAATATACATTTCTGAAGCATAACACTTTTTTGACCAGGAGTTTAACCTCCATAATGTTGTGTTAACTTAACTAAGCGGTCTAAAGCTTGTGGTATAGTTTTCATAGGTTCACAGACATAGACAGTACTAGTTTAATGTATTTAAATCAGGGTTATCAAAACAGCCGATAACATTGGGTCCTATTTATTTATAACATGGATGTTGTCAACATTTGTGCAACACAAGGATGCACAAATATCTAAAAAAAACAAAACATTGAGCTATTGGCTAAAAAGAATCAGGATTGATGATGCCACAGATTTCAATAATGTAGTAAACATTTTATTTTAACAGAAGATGCCAAAAATTAAACTTAATGCATTTGCCACCTTTATTTCACCATAGAGGAAACATTGCTGTACATGAATAATATGTAATAATTCTGATACAGTTTGAACAGCTGAAGAAGGCATGTAGCCAACAGGTTTAGGGTTAGGCAGATCACTCTTGGCTTGCATATATTCAGACAGAGCTCAGTCATACAAGATATACAATCTGGTATCTCTGGTACAGTCATAAATGCAAAAACGATCAACCCTCAAACATTCAAGGCTTGAAAGGGTATACACAAAAAAATAAAAAATTCCTGCAAAGAACTGTCCATTGTTCTTCTTTGGAGTTTGGGGAATGAAAGATGCAGCCATGAAATCTTTTGGTGAGAAAAAAAACTAAATCATGAAATACTGAAATGATCATTTAAAAAAAATTATTCAAGCACACACAAAAATCATAATTAGCCATTTCATAGGAAAGCTTAGGTTGGCCTATGTACAATATTGGGCCGTACTGATTTCTGTAGTGGCATTGTAAAAGATTGTGGAGTGAGCGTTGAGAGTACCATGGCACTTCTACAGCAATGTTATATAATGTATGTTCTACATATACAGCCTAAAGCATCCTTAGGTTGTTGCAGTGATGGCTTTATTTCATAAATAAAATGTTGCTACAATAATTATTCTCAATAATCATAAAAACACATCGAAGTCATAAGGCAGTGAAATAAAACTTTAGCTTGCTGCACAAGGATTCAGCGTGCAGATGGATCAACAACCGTTTTTATCTTATAGTTTGTATAAATCTTGCCATTCTTTGATAATGCAACATTGCGTCCTTCTCATGCAAAATGCATTTTGTGATGGCTGGGACTAATGGCGAGCTGCAGCATTTGGAGAGTAGGAGCCGTCGAGTCTTCTGAGTTGCCCCGGTGTGGTACGTGGAATCCTGGGAGGTTGAGTCCTTGATTAGAAGACAGCCCACACTCTCATTCCTAGAGGTGCACACAGAACATGCATTAGAACATTTTGCCATGCTACACCCTCACACTGGAGCCAGACAGCTTTAACAACGCAAGAGAAGTTCTTCCCAAAAAGCATGTGGATACACACAGGGCATTTGGACACTTTTGTAAGTTACTGGTAAAATGTTTTGTTTTTATCTGTACAGTTTTACAATAAGTTGACAAATAAGGCAGACAGACATGTAAACGTCAACATGAAACTGTTCTTTAAATCGGTGGCTTTCAAAAATCCTGAGCCATGACCCTCAAAAACAAGAAGTTCATGTGACACCCCTCCTCCCAACCGATTTCCATTGAAAATCTATCCATATTTATGCAACAAGAAATCACCTTTGGCGGGCTGCTTTAAACCGGCAGTCTAGGAGTTAGGCTAACTTTTTTACGGTTTCTGTAAACTCTTCGCCCCACTGCCCTGTGTGTATTTACAGTGAACGTATGAAAGGATAAAAAGACGACCACAGAAACCACTGGGGAGAATGTAATAGTGCTACTTAAGGCTATGCCATTCTGACAGGAAGACAAGACTGCACTGCACACAGGGTTTAGGGCAAGATCATAGACACAAAGCCAACAATTCCCATTTGGTGAGTCACACGTACGTACACACACACACACACACACCTAAAACCCGGGCTCTGTTAAGGTTATCTAATTGAGATAGTAATAAAATAAGATAATAAAACTAACTGGAGATTAAAAAGTTAAACATACTTAAAAAAGACAAAGACCAAAAAAAAAGAAAAAGAAAAAAAGATAAAACACAAACAAACATCACAGAATGAAGATGGTGTTGTGGCAGAATGGAATGAGAGATTCTATCACATAGCTCCATGCCGTCATAACACTTATATTACTGACAGCAGACAAGTTCAAACAAATGCTTGTGTCGACAAAGCAGGCAGAAACCTTACAAAGCGAGCCTCTGACCTATTTAATGCAAGGACTGGAAGCACCAAGGCCTCCAAATCCAAAGTAGAGTTTGGCAAAATGTGTAGATATACACTGAAAACATAATTGCATTTTCAAAGTTTTTTTTTGTGTGTTTTGTTTCCATCCTCAAAGAATGATAGCAGAAATGGTCAAGGTGTTTTCAGTGGTGTGTTTAAACTTAAACAGAAAAGCATTTTAAAATACCAGAATCAAACTAAATAATTTGGTTTCATTACTTCTGGTGTAGGAGCTAAATTGAAAAACTTAAATCAACCCCTCAGGAGATCAGATTTCAGTCAACACACAACTTTCTAAACCACAAAAGCCGAGCACTCATGCAAAAAGAAAGAGAAAAAAAAGCAGAGCTGGTTCAGCAGGTATTATTTCACTCGTACACGTTTGTCCATTGTACAGCTGTACAATGTTGACAAAACATTCTACTGCAACTTTGGTTTTTAAACACTGGTAATGCAATACCAATGCAACACGTCAACATTGGAGTTTTTACATTATGTCTTTTTCCTCAACAAAAAACATTTTAGGGGTGGCAATAAAAATAACAGTTGTGATTTTATCAGTTTCAATATAATAAAACCCAAATTGCAGACCAAGTAAGATATAACTTTATTAAGCCAGGGATGGACGAATTAATAAGTGGAAAGTAGTTTTTAGACAATTGTATAATACAGTTAAAACTCCAATGTTGTGGTTTTTAGACATAACTACATCCTCTATATGCAAGTGGAATCAAAAGAAGGGGTTGGTTTCAAGCTTAGCACTACTTTTTGGGGGCCATGAGAACCACTGACCTACACCTACAAGCAGAAACTCATGTCCTCTAGGAGGGAAAGGAGCAGCAGGGGGCAGTGTTGCATCCTACAAGCATTAGTGCAGTTGCGCCTCGTCATTCTCAGCTGAGACCATGACATTTGGTCTGCGTGACCTGTGGTCATGACAGCCCCATGTTAGTGCTACAGAAGCAAGGCTGTCTGCCAAAACAAGAGGAAGTACCGATGGAAAGCAGCATGCCGAGAATGGAGGCAAGCTTGCGAGCTCCGCTAGACTACAGACCAGACCTCATCCTCTTACCTGGGTCAGTCCTCCCCCTCCTCTGGCGTGATCTCTGTCTCTTTATGTACCACTACTTTGGTCACTGACATGTCAGGGTGCTGTTCTTTAGCCTCCTTAATGGCCTGAGCAAGAGCCTACATGTGGCACCAGGAGAGACCACCGGGGGGGACACAGAACGAGGAATAGGGCATGGCAAGGCAGGGAGGTGAGGAAGGAGTGGGGATGTTGGGTTGTAGGACAATGTGACATTAGGGAAGCCACCATTAGTTACAACTGTAATGCTTACAACATTCATCAAGTCGCACTACATGTTAAATTCTAAAACGTCACACGCTAAGCCAGCTTGTATCACATGGCTGGCTGCTAATCTCTGGTTGGAGGGCCAGAGACGACCACAGCTCTATTTAGGCTTACTGAACTGTGGTCAACAGTACAAATCCATAACACACAGTGCAGAGAGGAGAAAGGCTAAGACTAGAGACAGACAGGAATAGAATGCAAGATAGAGGAAATATTTAAACAGACCTCATCATGGTCGATGTCTGCATCTCCTGTGATGACGATCCTCTTCTCGATTCGAGTCTCAGATATTCCTCCTTTCACCGTCTGAACAGCACATAACGCAGAATGTTAAAAGTCAACTGACACTTGCTTCTGGTTCAAGGTTTGCTAAACTGAAATTAAAATACAAGAAATGGCAAAACATTTTTGCAAACAAATAAAAATGAATATAAATAAAACAAACTAAAACTGTAGTGACTTTTAATTTAACTAATACAATAAATAAGCCACTGAGGGGCAAACTTGACACGTGTTCTGGGCTTCCAATAAACCAATATGCTGTATATCTTTGGATTTGGTGATTGCATATACCCTTAGCGCAGGTGGATAATAGCATTGTCCATATTTAATATAATGATGTTTCCATTCAGCGTTACCTTCCCGTTCCAAACACCTGATTCCCATCAACTAGAAGTTTGCTTTTATCACGTCCAACCTCAACCTGCTCCACCCAGTGTTCAATACAAGAACTGCATAGTCAAACTACATTATGGCTCCAACAAAAAACTAATACACGGTAAAAAAACTAACTGAAATAAAATTATGTTATTCTTAGTTTTCTCTCCAGTCCAGAGTGGACAGCAAAAACTAAACTATAGATAGATCACAAGCTGAAATATTACTATGGTATAATAATTTAATCATAATTCTGACTCATTTCCTGTCCTGCTTGTTCACGCTCCACTGCATTTTGTGAACTCCAACAATTTAAAGACGTAAATCATTTGTATTGCCATCTCAGGCGGTAAATCGGGGCTATTCTTTGGTTAAAATATGCACCCAGCATGCTGTCTGTGTAGTGGTGCATGTCTGTGCCCTGTCCTAAAGAGATGTAATGAACTCTTAAAATGTTACTTAAAGCCAACAAGGTTGCTCCTCGCTCTATTTAGGTTTAAGTTATTAGTCTCCATTTGGCCTTAACCAAGCTGGATGTAGACAGAGCCTCATCCCACCATTTACCAGGCTATAAATGTGTGCATTTGGAACAATAACACAGCCCTAATACATGTACAGTGTGTAGACAAGGCATCAAGGTCCATTAATGGACATCTGACCTTTGTGATGTGTGTGGTTGTCGTAGTGCTGGTGGTTTCCGAGGTGATGGTCTGGGCGCTCAGCAACACCCCTGGGTCAGCGTCGCCATTGGTGTCACCCTGTTGACAGGCAATTTTGCTGCTTAATGGAAAACTACTACATTCATGAGAATACATTAGTGCTCATTATGCTGACATTATCCAAACATTAACCAAACATTAAAAAGGTGCACAGCTGTTTCCACTTACTTCTCCCACACTGTGCAGAGTGCCTCAGATTTCCATCTACTCCCCCTACAGCCCTACAGGATCACACCCTTCTCTACCCCTACAACAGTCCAGACTTTCAGTTGCTTTGCAAAATAAAATAATTCAATCTTTGATTAACATTCTCCACTTCAACTTCACTTTGCAGAGGTTACAGATTTCAACACGAGTTGGTATTAAACTTTACCGCAGCTGTTGCAGAGGTGTCGTGAGATATTCAAGCCGTTTAAAAAAGACTTGATAAAGGAAGATCAGATTCAACCGCAGGTTTATCACTGTTGGAAATAATTTTTTTTTACCTCCAATATCGCGGCATCGACAAAAATCACGTGACCTGTGACGTCAGCTCGGAAACCTCAGTAGACTAAAGTCTTGTCACATGTTACTCTTCCTTAAACTCCCTACCAGTCAATAAAAAAGTATCCAATAGCTAAGAAATCAAATCAATGTTTTAAATAGCTGTGGTCGCAAAAAAATTGGGTCCTGAGGCAAAAAGGTTGGGAATCCCTGCTTTACAGTGTAGGTATGTTCTGTACCTCTGCGGACTCGTAGGTGACGGTTTTGGTCTCGGTGTGGACTACAGGAGGATCTTTGGTACCAAGCTCTTCCTGTATGCTGGCCTCGGGACTCTGGAGCAGATGTGCACAAACAGAACAGGGGTGCGAGTTAACATACTGTACTTGATAAGAGCACTACAAGAATTACGGCCGTTTTAGTTCACAAGAGGGATTCAATGTTCTGCGTTGAAAACTGACATTACACTAGGTGCGCTTTGCTAACCGCACGTCTTTGTTCCTAAAATATACCCTTTCACATCACCGTGGGTAATATAATCAAGTGGGCACAAATAAATGCCGCATGCTCCTGAACTAAACCAACCACAGTCATTTAAGGACGTAAATCTCAACAAGCAAGCAGTCATGCGTTAACAGTCCCTGCTCCAGTGAAGAAGAATGAAGGCGAATTTTGGAAGCTGGAAGTGACCACCGGAGAGAATGCAAATCACAAGGTTTCCATCAAGTGGGGGTCATTTCATAGTCTCCCATGATCCGTTCAGTGACAAACAGTGAAGTTAGAAAGTTGCTGTTGATGATTAGTGGCAGATGGTGTCTAAGGGGAAGGGGGCTGTGACGTTAAACGCCCTGGGCCGCCGATCTCGGGTGGGTTTACCTCTGACTGAGGCACTGACGTTGGATCAGGGGTCCAGGGACAGATCTTACTTTCGTCCTGTAAACTGGACATTGGGTCGTCTTCGTGCAACTCCTCCTTCAAGACTACCACTGGCTCTACTGGCTTTCTAGCCAACGCCGTTTCTATCTCTGCCATTTGGTCTGAATCCTCCTCCTCCTCCTCTCGGTCCTGTGTTTCATCTACAACCTGTCGTTCTCTCCCTTCCTCATCTGTCCTCTCTAGTTCATCTTCTGAGTCGTCTGTCGGAGCAAAGTGGTGCCTCTCCTTCTCGAAGGCCACCGCCTTCAAGATCTCTTTACCGTCCCCTCCCGTTACTGGAGATTCTCCTACTTCCTCCTCCTCAATGGTGTCTGCTAACTCAGTGGGTACCACATCTCTCTTGAAGTACTGCACCTCAGCAGAGAACTGGACCTTCTTACCATCCACCTCTGCGTGGACAGTGTCTTCAACATCCCTACACACATATACCTCTATGCCATTTTCTACACTTCTGGTCTCCACATCTTGTGCGCCCACTACAGGCTCTGAAGCCTCTGGTGTATTGTAGCGCGGCTCCAAAATGAGCTCAGAGCGACTCTCCCCTGCTTCCACTTGGTGGTGGTTTTCTTGATAACCGTGTGTGTTGGTGATGCATACCGGCACAACAGTGAACATGGAACATTCGTCACCGCCTCCGACCGCAACCGGCTCCCATATCTCATCTGGATCTGCAACCCTCTCCACCTCACTCTCCCCTGCAGTGATCGAGCACAGAACTGTGGACTGAGGCAAGCCACCATCGACAGCCTGGCTATCATATTCCTCCTCTGCCGCTGCCAGCTGCTGCATTACTGACGCAGGCTCAGATTCCACCGTTATGTTTAGCTGAACCTGCCCTGCTAGCGCGGTGCCTGGAATCCCAATTACTTCACAAGCAGCTGGTCTATCGGCTAAAGGGAGAGCCCCTGACGTTTGTGTGCTCATGGGAGATTCTGTCTCAACTGCTACAGCCTGGGCTAGCTTGTTCCCCGTGGGCTCTGCTGGCACGGTTTGGCCTGACAGCTCCATCTCCTCCACAGCAGTGTGTGCTGCTTCTGCAGTGTGGATATTCACCGTGGGGCCAGTTGACACAGCCTCCGTCACCGCGGCAACTGCCACCCTCTCCTCCGTCTCGGCCGATGTCTGTGGATGACGAGAGTTCTGTTAGAGAAACGTATTGTGTGAATAGTGCATAACATAGGGCCGTCACACAACACACCTGTGACAGGGAAACGATTTGTGGGTTTAGCTGTGTACTTACTGCATACAAGATATAAAAAGAAAATTATAGATATCTTTTTAGAGATAACCAAAACAGCTATCCACAAAACATACATATACAGTTGGTGTTTTTTTTTCTTCTTCCCCCCATTTCTTTTTGAAAGATGTGTGTAAATTCAAGTGGCCAAGTGGATGTTCTGAAAACAAGGAAATAAAATATTTAACGACAATTTGGACCATTGAAGTGCAGAGGGGAGTGGTCACCTTTTGAGAGGAGGCGACCCAGCCCAGTGTAGTCTTGACATAACAGAAGGAGCAAGAGAGAGAGGACAGTCAGAAATGAACGCCAGACAGAAAGCAAACAGAGGGAGTGCAAAACAAGAAAATGGACAGCTTCTAACATAAGACCATAACCGATTGTATGGGTTACCGAAAAATTAAAATTAGAATTAGTATCACCACTCAATGGCACATTTGCTTTAATCTGTATTCCAAAAACTATACTACAACTCTTAGGCACTCTCTATAGCTGGACCCATACAATTTCCACCCAATAGCAGACTTGTTATGGAGGGGTGTTGAGGAGTGGGTAGGGAAAGGGGGCACTACCACTGTCTTAGAGCCGTGCTTCTCAAACTTCTTGACCTGTGATCCCCAAAATGCAGTGCCTAGCGACTGGAGGTGGTGGCTTGTAAACCACGCATGCATTTGCACAAAGCATGTGGGGTTCAATAGCAACCACCACTAATGGTTAAGCGAACAACATTTTGTATATTTAATATAAAACAAGATCAAACAAAATTCAAACCCTTACATAAAAGGATGTCATGAATTTTACATAATCACCTGTTTTTTGCAAGGGGAATAAAGCAATATTTGAGATATTATAGTTTCAAAATAATTCCACAACCCCCATAAAAAGCCCAACCCACAGTTTGAGAACCACCGCTTTAGAGAAGTGATAACAAAGTAGGAAAAAAACAAAAACAAACCCCCCTCCATCCCTGTTCCTTGCTTATCAGCGGTTGCAGCCAGCTGCTACGGTACTGCAAGCGTTTTAGCGTCAAGAGCTAAAAACAACTTAACAGTTGAATGAAAAAGAAGCAGAGCAGTTTGGTGTTATGACTACACGCCGGGCATTTAGGGAGCTGTAGCCATGCAGAGCAGTCAGTTATATTGTTGTTAAACTGGTTGAGCAGCTGGTTGAGGGAAGGTAAGATGGGGAGGCTCTGGGTGGCGGTGATGGCGAAGAGAAGCAGCTACGTTTTAGTTGCTGGGTTTTTTTTTTCCCCCCCTCATACAGTACCACTGCTAAGGTCGCGGTGGACGATTCGGTTAAAATGTTAGCAGTGGTCAGGCTGGTCTTCGCATGCTCCGTCTGGACGCCCTCGAAGGTGAAGAACTCTGCTCGCTGTTGGAGACCTTCAAAGGATGTCTTCAGCGCCTGGACGTCCTTCGCCATCACACCAGTGACCTTTGACTCGTCCCTCACCACTTCCGAGACCCAGGAAGCGGTGGCCCTCTTGGGAGAGCCCACACCTTTGACCCAAGTCATCTCTGCGTGTCCGGCCATCTTCAGAATCTCGTCCGCTGACATTGTGCCATCTATTCCATTAGTTGCGTCTTCTTCGACTGTTGGCCCGTCGTACGCCCCAGAGGCCGAGGGCGCTCCTTTGTCCTCGACAGAAGCTTCTTCTGCATCAGTCCCCAACTCGGCGTCAGACCTGTCTTCCGCCTCCTTCAGGATGATAAGAGTACCCCTCTTGTCGCTGATGGCCTGCGACACTTCCTGTCTGACGGTGGCTGGGCTGACCTTCACCACCGACCTCTCCGACAGCTCGTCCTGGGAGTCGGGGGTCTTCTCCTCGCCCCGGGTGGTCCCCTCGGAGAAGACGTCGTCGTCCAGCGTGGTCGACACGCTGAGGCCGTGCGGCCCATCTGTGACGTTACTATCCGCCATATATTTCAGCACATAGCCCGCCGCCTGCTGGGAAGACACTGGGCTTACAGACACTAGGCTTACAGACACTGGGCCGCTCGGGTTAACAGACAGAGAGCATTAGAAGGCTAAGAGACACGGCAAACAGACACAGAATTAAAGAGCTCAGGACAGAATACATGTAGAAGACGCATGCTCACAGTGAGCTCCGCAAGAATATGGACAAAGACACAGGGCTTACTGTAATGTATATCTACAGTAGATGACTGCACACCAAGACACAAGAAAACCAAGGATTGGCGGGCAGCTTACCTCGGTAGCACCAACGTCCTCCTCCTTCGTCTCGTCGAGTTCCTCATCTTTAGTCTGTAGAAGAGAAGGAAAGTGTTACAGTAAAAAGACAAGATGGTATGAAAACCCGGGGGTCCGGGGGGATTCCCATGAAGATCTGTGTCACAGAGCTCCTCTAGAGGAGCCACATCGCTTTCATGTCCCTCAAAAACTATTGATGTCAATGGTTCCTCTTCAAACACCGTTTGCTAGCAGCGCTCAGTCAGCCTGCACAATCTCTCCAGATTACATTGAACAACATATGCGGAAACCTGGTGGGACAGTTCCTACAGTCAGCACTCATACAGTATTAACTCCACTGTTCATTACAATTATATTACTGATTAATGACTGCATCATTACCCGGATCAGCTGTCGGTTAAGATGTACAGCAGAGAGACACATTTATTAACTTTATTATGCAATTTTATGTGCAAACTCATCGACTTTGCGTCGCTTCATTACTTATACAAAGGCGCCTGTATTCACATGGGCTGTGTTGAACAAGAAGGCTTGGGGGTATGAAATATACCACTATTGTAAAGCTAAGAGCCTATCCATGAACATAACCCCTGCTAGAGACAGCTTGGGGGGGTCATGCTCCACACAGACTGCGCCTTACATCCTGAGGGGTGAGAGGCTCGATCATAGGCGCCTCGTCCAGTTTGGGTGAGCGGGCGGGGGAGGAAGAGAGTCTCTTCTCCCACTCGGTCATGCCAGGACTGCCGGCTGCGGTCTCCAGGAAGGAACGCTTCAGCTCACTGATGTTGCTCTGGTGCTTGACCAGCTCCTCTGGAGGCTCAGTGTCCTGGCCAACCAATCATGACACAGGGAGATGAGGCCCAACAGCGAACGGCGGTCATGCTTTAAGTATGTAATGATAGCTTGGGTAGCCAATGAACGGAAGGGTGGGGAAAAAAAAAAAAAAGCTAGCCGGGATGCATAGAACACAGCATCTTTTAAAAACGCTCTTCAAACCAAAATGCTTCTACTTTCTGATTCCTTGTTCACAGGCCCTTTTTAGAGCTTGTGTGGGCTACAGTTGCGGTGCTTCAAACTATTTATAGGATGAATTTTAAGCGAAAACAATGGCAAAACAACAACAACCACACAGTGAAAACAGTAGCCCTCTTAAATGCTAAGGGGGCATTTCAAAACTTAAATTAAATAAAGAAAGCTTCATGCAATGATTTATGGTTTTAGTTTGGTACAAAACACTCCACGCTCATTAGAACTCTGCAAACCAAGAATTCATTACTGTATTATTTTATAAAAATGATTCAGTCATTATCATAGCAACCACTGCAATAATAGACCATACAATAAATAAATTTAAAATAGTTAGTTAGTCTTTTAGTTAGTGACACACTACGAGTTAAATAGGTTCAATGTATAGAACATCTGTCAGGTTAGGGATATTCATAAAAAAGTCCCTTCATGCATATTTGCATCATGCTATAGTCCTCTTACCAACCTCTAGCATCAGATTACTATGCTTGATAAAAACGTTTTCCCCTTTTACTCGTCTTATGAAACTATACTGTAAAGACAGAGAGGGGAGTGTCAGTATAATGTGCATCATCCTATCAGAAGAGACAGGGTTTTTTTTTGTCTTTGGCTGGCTTTGAATGGCAACAAATACAAAACAGTAACAGAAACTTCGAATACAAAAAAAAACAAGATAAGATAAGAGGTGAAAATGGCAAGTTTATAGGCTTAGCAGCAGTTAGCAAAGTAGACTTGGAGATGGTAAGCAAAGCAGCTGTTCTGGTGAGCTAGGCAGGTGGGGGCGGAAAAAGCTAAAGCGATGTCTGGGGAGCTCAGTGCATCGGAGGTGATGGGCTGATGCAGCGAGCTGGGCCGTGAAGCCAGCCCAGCCTACCTGAGTACGCATCTCAGAATCGTCCTCCCCGTCCGACTGGCGGCCAGTAGACGGCAGGGCAAAGACAAGTGGGAGTGAGACAGGTTAAGACAGAGGAGAAAGGAGGTAAGGCATGCAGGGAGTTACAGTACAGTGGGGGGGTGAGGGAGATAAAAACGCACATACAGCACAGACCGATAGAATTACGTAAGATTATGAGACACAGGGTGAAAAATTAGAAACTTGAGAACGGCAGTTGTGTATATTTAGAAGTATTTATATTTGATATAAAAGCAAAATCAAGTAAAGATCTTCTGCACAAACAAATTTAATCTCCATCCATCAGAGCTTTCCCTTGAAAGGCCCCTCAAAAAACAATGATTCAATATTGCTTTACTTTCTTTTCATCAATATAGCTTTCATGCACGCCGAGGTTTTCCTCACTGTACAAACCTCTGTGCCAGACGTCTCTCCATCAAAGGCAAAGTCAGTTTGTTCGCTGTCAGTCTGCTTTGCCAAACAGACCCACAATGTTCCCATCGAAAGCAGAAAAATGAAAGAACCCAACTTGTGAAGTTTGGAAAAACACATCCCTTCCCAACAGACACTTCTCAAACCACAAATGGAAGGAATGGAAATGCATTGTTTTCGGTTGTTTTCTACTGTAAGCTACACACTTAAACATGTAGGTTAGCAAAATAATCAAAAAGCAAACACAAAAGCAAGCAAGCAGAGATTGACAAACAGACTCAGAGGAAGTTGAAACCTTAGGTCAGTCACTTCAGATGGTTGCGATTTATTAAGGCATGTAATTAACGCTCTAGCTATATTGTGACTACGAAAAACTTTTATTTAATTGCTGGACAGTAACCTGACTTTCAGGCCCCCCCTCTTCACCATGCAACATGACACTACGAATGAGTCGGATAAACCAGCATTGTCCAATCAGGTGCCGTCTGGAGCGCAATATAGTGTAGGATTCTGACCATAAACAGCAGACATATTGCTCCCCGTTTTTCTTAAAGAGCGTATTGTTGGCCTGGAATGAGAACCTGTAGACGCTCAGATCTCGGATTCATGATTGCCCAGCGCTGCCTTAATCCATCCCCGTCTCTCTGCATCACAACAGACGTACTAGATGTGAACACGTCGCCTAATAGAACGTCCAGACTGAAGTATTCAAGGCAGCTTTCCTCTAAAGGGGAGGGCCTTGATCCTGTAAAGGTTCAATTGTGCTTTTGCTTGGGGTGAGCAGCAATGCAGAGAGAGAGAGAGAGAGAGAGACAGAGAGAGAGACAGAGAGACAAAGAGAGAGAGAGAGAGTGAATTAATGTGTGCGAGTGCTCCCATGCAACGGTTGTCGATGGCATCAGGCGTATTATCCATTACTATGGATAATACGAATGTGGATGGGGAGTCTAAAGTGGGTTAGGCACAAGGGAAAGGGGAGGGGGGTTAGTGAAGGATTACTTGGACTTTTTCAAAGCCCCATATTCTTAATCAGTTGTATAGTAGTATTAAAGCTACAATCTTTAACTTTACAACGGCCACGTGATTTTTGTCGATGCCGCCATATTGGACGGCAAAAACGGTTGACTTCCAATAGTGACACGCCTCCAGTTGAATACAATCTTTTATCGAGTCTTTTAATCAACTTGGATATCTCAAGAAATACATGATGCCAACAGAAACTCACCAAGGCTGGTATACGCGAGCCATGCGTGTTGCAGAGTCCTCTTTTCGTACCTTGACACCGTTCAAATGTGGGCAACATTCCTGGGATACTCTAAAACGCTTTACATGAAAAAGACTTAACGTGCCTTAGTGTTCCAAAACAACAGTCTTACTTGAGATATCCAAGACATGATAAAAGGAAGATTCAACCACGTGTGTCACTATACTAAATGGTCATTATGGGAACAGTGACGTAGGTCGAAATCCTCAATTGAAGGCGTGTGTGTGTGTGTGTGTGTGCGTGCGCGCGCGCGTGTGTGTGTGTGTGTATAAACATCAGTGTGCCGTGTGATGTAATTTTGCCAGAACTGGGAAAGGAAAAGGCTTCCATCAGGCTGAATCAGTACTCTACTACTACATTCAAGTTCAATAAAACCAGACCAAGGATGTTTTCGCAATACTGGTTTCAGCCACAAGGGGATTTCCAGACATTTGATATTGATAGGGAAAAAAGTTCAAGATCACCGCTGTACACTTGCGTGCAATGCGGTCTCCAACTTTATCATTAGTGCAGTGCTGTCTGTGTCTAACGCCGCTGGTCAACATCAAGCGCATGCAGGTGACTCCCGCCAGATAAGAAATGGGGAGACGTGCACGAGCGTCTGTGTGTACTCGTCATGCTGATGGAGATGGGCTCTACACGGTGACACGGTGACACGGTGACCGGGCAGAGATCAGGCTCTGAAAGTAGGAAGACACTGGGACGGGGCAGCTGTGTGTGTGGGAGATAACAGCTATCATGACTCTCCCCCCAGGCCGGGGGAGGAGGACGTCAAAAACACACACACACACACAGGCGTTGGTGCACACACCTCCTCTTCCTCTGAACTGTCATGGTCATGGAAGCCGTGGGCTATGGAGGCGGTCAGGGACGCCGCCTTGGGCTCCAGGTAGCAGAGGCAGAGCGCCAGGGGGAAGGAGAGGGTGAGGGCGTAGGGCACGGAGAAGGAGGTGGAGAGGAGGAAGAAGAAGATGAAGAGGAAGCAGGGGATGAGCGAGGGGGACTTGATGGGCAGGAAGTGGTGCGCGCACTCGGGGAGGAAGCGCACGTCCGTCAGGTCGGGGAAGGTGATGTAGCCGTCCTCGTCCAGGATGGACGACAGGTCGGGCAGGTGCAGGGAGAAGGAGAAGAGGGTGCCGCCGCCGCGCCGCTTGCCCTGCTCCAGCCGCTGCTTGCGGGCCGAGAGCAGGAGCGCCCGCTCCGCCAGGAGCGCCGCCTTGCGGTCGGCTCGCGCCTGCCGCCGCCGGCGCCCGGCGCTGCTCTTGGCCGGGCTGGCCGAGGACGCCCGCCTGCGCCCGTTCTCCCTGCGCCGCCGACGCACTTTGGCGGAGGACACCGGGGACGAGGGCAGCGACAGCTCAGAGTGAAGGGGGTCGGGCGACAACAGACAACTGCCCTGGTGGGCAGAGGGATGATGGGAGCGGGGGGGGGGGGGGGGGGAAATGGTGTGGGGGTGTGGGCGCGTGTGTTTACATGGAGAGCATAGGGACGGGGCGAAGACGCATGAGCGCACACACACACACACACACACACACACCGAGTGTAGTGTAGGGTGAGAGGAAGGACAAGAAAAGAAAAGCTAATTAGTAAAGCATACACCAGACAAGAAGCACTCAGGCCTAGTCTACTGCAGTGGGTAGAGCAGAAAGCATCTGGCATACTGTTGTCCACAGCCACACAGGCCATTAAGGAAGAACAAACGATTAAATAAAAACACAGATCCTCTCAACCTCAATAGGCAAGTTTTGCTTCACTGTGTTGGATGACTGACAGGCAGCAATTTTACCAATCAGCAGCTCTTGTATCCATTACCTCTCAGCCT